>JARKIC010001794.1:0-95134 GCA_029378375.1 Mycena olivaceomarginata | reverse complement strand
TGATGGTGCACGCCGCGGCACCCATCACCGAGACGGCGGCGAGCACGGCAGCGACGATCGACGTCGCGAGCAAATGTTCGGCCGACGGAGGTGTAACCCGAGCACGTGGGCCACAGCCAGTTCTAAGCGAGACCCAATCCATCGCATCAACCGCATCAAAAGGGAGATGCTGAGGTGACAGAAATGTCTTTCCCCGGAGAGAAGCGGCGGCGGATCTTGTTCTTTGTATGTGTTTGGGTCTTTCTCCATTTGGTGTATTCCCTTTCGTCTTCCTCAGGTGCCCGTCCATGTCTATCTCCTTTCGTTCTCATAGTGTTCCCTGAGCAATCCCATTGGCTCAGCAGCTGACTTATGCTGCAGCTGTTGCTGGACAGGACGCAGTTGGTGCACAGTCTAATTTGATAGTCATCGCACCGGCAGCCACGCAATCCTCCTCGAAGGGTTCAGATCAAAAGGAAGGCTCCCATTACGCCCTTCTTCTTCCCAATCAAATCGCTCTGTCCCCCCCTTGCTGCCCGGTCCTCTCTTCTCTCCGTCTCTCTGTCTGTTACCACGGACAATGCAGCAAGAAATAAAACAGCAAACAACGTCGAAAACATCTCTAGCTCGAGCACAAATCATGGACCTTGCAGAACCTCGCGACTCTCCGCCTCGTCTTGCGCAGTCTTGACACGCATCAAATCCAGAAAGACCAGTCAACTTCTGCATCAACATACTTTCCGGACTGCCATGTTCAGCTACGCTCGCGAGTCCACTTTAACCTTCAATACTTCGCCTTGACGTTCAAGTATTCAAGACCCAAGCCGGGATTCCTCCACAAGAATCAACGCAACATTGCCATTTAAACAAAACCCTCAAGCCGTGCAAGAAGCTCAAACTCACCTCTAGATACCTGGCTAAAGCATGTACTATCTGCACATCCTTCTGGATCCTTTGTTTTACCGGAAGACTCGGCCGTAATCTTCAAGTTTCAGATAGGTTCAACCAATTGTTCGACTTAAACTCGTCGCCATCATTGAATAGTTGGGGTTCCTCAATGCCTCGAGCTTTGCATCCGGGTGAGTCGCTTTTTCCATTCTAACAGTCCCCACTCCTCAATTCTTCCGGCACTGCATTTTGACAGTGTCTGGACCCAACTTAGCCGAGAGATGCCGAGCCGTTCCCGAGGTGCCTCGGCTAACCTTGACGGCTGTGTCGAGGTTAGCCGAGGCACCTCGGGAACGGCTCGGCATCTCTCGGCTAAGTTGGGTCCAGACCCTGTCAAAATGCAGTGCGGACTGTACAGGACAGGGAGTGAATGAGAAGGTATGCATTACCGCCTCCCCATCCGGTTTCCCAGCTCCGAATAAACACCAATGTTATCTTTGATCCAGCGCGATGTTCTCTTCCACCTGCTTGCCCTGCCCCAGGAGTTACCATCACACTGCGCCGCCACTGTGGTTTCGACTTGGTTTCCTACTTCCTGCTTCTGGCAATGTGCTGGTCAGTTTCGTGTCAAAGTACTTTCTTGCACCCACGCTGATTTGGCCGTATTAGATTGGATAGAAGCTAGTGGCGGTGCACGCAGGCGCGGAAGCTCATTGGTAACGAACCGAATAGCAACCGGACAAAGCATACCAGTGTGTCCTCGAGGTGTCTGTTGGCTGACATAGACACACCAAACTCAGTGAAAAATGAATTAGCCTTGGTAGACCCGTCGTGCGCATTTTTAGCCGTAGTCGCGGCGCTGTCGGGAGTCCCAGCGGCAATGCACACCTTGTGTTATATGCAGTTCTCAATGAATCCTTTTCCCGGCGCACTTTAGTCACATTTATGTTCAATTACAAGGCTGACATTCTGTTCAACTTCCAAACCTTTTACAGTAACCAGTGTTCATTTAGTTATATCTCAACAAAGTAATAAATTCAAGCTCGCTAGATATTCGAGATCGAGATTAGCCCAAGTTGAATACAGTCCTTTGAAATTTGATTCTTGAAACTTAGAGAGTCCGTTCAATGCGCAGCCTTACGCCGGAGTGTAGCGAAGGCATACCTTGTATAACTGTATCAGGAACATCTTCAGGGTCACTGATGCATCGGAGGTATCAAATATGATGGCGACGCCGATCACGTTATCGCGTTCCTCTCTCTCACCGTTTACTGTACCATTTAATTCAATTCGTATGTCACAGGTCACAGGCCTCAAAATTTACGAAATTTTTCGTACGGGTCACAGGTCACCCAGCCATGTACGAATTCTGAAAACGAGTCACGAAATCGCCGTAAAATGGCTTAAAAACTGAATTTTTCGCCTCCGCGCGCCGCAACAGGTAAACGACGCCATGGTATTCACAGGAGTTGCCAATTCTGACAGCGGGAGCAAATGGTCCTCTCACGGCTCCCACTTACCCTCCGCCTCCTCGATCTGCTCACCTCCCTTCTGGCCAATCTGAAAGTGAAGCAAAAATGGAAAACTCTCCTAGCTATGTACTGTCTACAATAGTTCTACAAGTACGGGTTAGCAGATTTATCAACTCCGTCACATCCTGCACACTTTGCGGCGGATTTACGAAAAAAAAAATCCGGTCACGCTCCCTCAGACCAAGTACGAATTCTGAATTTCGTAAATTTTGGTCACAGGTCACAAGGCGTACGAATTGAATTAAATGGTACAGTACCGTCCAAGCTCACCGGAATTTGACTTCTCAAAAGTTGAATCTCCGAAGGCCACCGAAGTCATCAAGTCCTCCTTGGTCCATGCAAACGTTGCTCGCTGCTTGCTCGAAGGCGCATCAGTCAATTCTAATGATCGGAATGCTTACCATATTTGGAACACATCCCGCCCATCAAGCGCACTATGTACGGTGAAAACAATTTTGGGGATAGAGAACAACCAAAGTACTGGAGAACCTTTCTGCCACCCATTTTGTTTAGATACAAACACCGGGAATCCCCAATCAATATTACGATTTTTTTAAACCTTGTAACTTTGTAAAAACATTTTATAAACCATTTACGCCCCGGTGCAAATAAAAGGAAAAGGAAACAGTTTAAACCTTGTATACAAGGTTATAAAAGGAAAAGGTTGGAGCCTTATACTAAACCGGTGGGCCTCCTTTCACGCTGTTCGCGTAGTTGTCCGAGTCTATGTACTTTCCGTATGTAAACATGTTCTCCGTGTTCGTGACTTGGGCCTGAGTCACTGACACCGACAGGGACACAGCATGACCCAGGCCGCCCAGCTCGATCCCGTTCTCTGTTGGCCCGGTTAGACCTGGTCGTTGAAGCCCCCTGGCCCAGCGCGATCGCAACAGCGACTTCTCATTGGTCGATGGGTCCGTGACGACACGCTGAGAGAGGGAGGTAACTGAAACAGTCAGTATCTTTCGATCGAAAGATGGGGAATCATTACTGATGCGTTGAGACAGAAGGCCTGTCATTGCGTTCGTAAATGTGATCATGGTGTTCTGCTTAGCTGGGTCCTATGGAAAAACAGGAACTTGGGATAATTGTGCATATCAACCGAACAGGAACTTACGGATGACAACAGGAAGATAAGATTCAACACCTGAAGCGCAATAGATGTGAAGAAGTATCCCAGACCGCTGGGCAAGTATTAAGATGAAAGTACCGGAGAAGCTGAAATCACCTACTCCACGAGAAGAATTGAAGATATTTGACCAAAGTAATCATTGGGTAAAAGACGCTCACACCTCGAGCTGTTCCTGATATTGATAGCCAACTCATATGTACTCAAGCCAACGCATAGTGTGTCGAAGACCTGACGAGTTTGAGCTGAAAAACAATTCCACAAACTACACGGGACCTGCCATGTTAGCCTATTGAAAAGAAAATCAGAATCAAAAGCGACCAGAACAGAGCATCATGAGTTATACCAATGCAAAGGGCCACTTCGCACCAAACACTCCCTTCCCCGCAAGGCCTGAGCAACTCCCACCGCTACCAACCTCTGGTACTTGATTGAAGACGAACCCCCAGGTGAACACCGTCGTAGGGATAAAGGCGATCATCAGGAAATAAAGAACCGGCTGGAGTCTAATTAGCCAGAGCCCACGAGAGAAGGAATATGACACACTCGATTCTTACACCAAATTGCCCATGTCCGCCAGATGAATATGATTGAGACAATCGATGCGCTCAGCGCACGAAATGCTCCGCCGCTGCAAAACATGTGAATGGCGATAAATCGAACTAATGAGAGACAAACACGGCAGGCACACATGTCTTTTCGGTCCAATTTGTACCAAAGAAGAACGCAGTGGCCATAACAATGGAGACCAGGGTGACGTATCTGCACAGTACGAACAGGATACATGCCGCAGAGGGATTCCACCATTTCTTCTGACGCTTATATACGCGATATTCACTGTACATAATGGGTCAGTACGACGTCGTGCACACTCAAGGAAACTGTGAAACCTAGGGAGTGTCGTTATATAGTCAAAAAAATAGATGGATGCTGCTGAGACACGCATCGCGAGCTAAAAAATGGTAAGACGTGGGTGAGGCGACTTTGAGTCGGAACCACCTGCGGGGTTGCGGGGAGAACCATGGTGGAGGCAGTCAATCGACAGGAAATTGCGCGATGCGATTACCAGGGGACAAGTAAGGAGGGGGTCAGGAACGACCCTTTATGCCCACGGCCCAACTGTCTGTCCTTCAATATATTCTTCGAGCACTTCCTTCCGGCGTCATGGCAATCAAACGTAAGGGAGATGATATTCTCACTTCCACTGCGTGATGGAAGGCACCCAGGGTCTCTCCGGTGCAAAGGGTCGCATTCCTCCATAGTGCGTAGCATAGAAGAGTTCTCAACGACAGAAAGTTCACGACCATCCGACACACGTACAGGAGACGTGCACATCCGCTGCGCTCCGTCTTCAAGTACGTCGGGATTTTCCGTGGCTTGGAGACGCCACCGTCATGCTGGGATAGCTGTAAGCGAGCGATGCCACGGCGAGTACTTACCGGCAAGGATGTCGTTCGCACGCAGCCTGAAGAGGCAGATGTCTTTCCATGCTGCGTGCAGCGCGACGAGACGTACAAGGGGTGAAGACAAGGAGAAATGGCGCTCATCGAATAAACATCGAGCATCATTGTGTGCGCGAGTCGATGGTGCGACGGGGCGCCGCGTTTCGGGAAGCGCCGACTCGGGTGGGCGAAATGAATGCATATGACATGAACACCACGAGGATAATTCAAAAGCAAGACAAATATAGGTCGATTAGTAAAGACAGAATGCAAAGCTGGCGAAGCAACCACGGAAGTTTAATAACCTGGGAACGCCCGCCCCAATCAAAATTTAGCTCGGGCCGGCTCACCTGAAGAACACAAGATGAACACCGTTGTCATAATGTGCGCCTTGCTCTTTCCTCATCTTCTTCTTCCCCACCATTCCCCTTGCCCGGCTCTTACATCCAATATGTAGGCTATAGTATCTGTGATGAACACAGGACAACGAAATGGGACAATTCAACGTACAGATTCCATACTTAATCAGTTATCGGGTCCATCGTGGACCAGCCTGAATCACGAATCTGAAGGTTCGGCGCGAATGTGATTTCGAGGTAGTTTGGATGGCTGATAGACCTAAGATAGACCCCAGGAGGACGGTGGGGGTGGAGGCGCAGTGTGCGGCGAGCGAGGCGATGTCCTGCGGTGGAAGGGTGAGCGTGTGCAGCAAAGAGAAAGAGAGGCTGGGGGAGGACGCACGAATTTCGGGGCGAGGCCTTCGAGCGCGAGGGCGCGGAGGCCGGCGGCGTTGTGCGAGAGGATGGCCGAGATGCCGCGGTGGGTGACGCGCAGGCAGCCGGTGAGGGAGAACTGCTCCAGGTGCACGAGGTTCGGGGCGAGTGCCTCGAGCGCACTGTCGATGACGAGCGGGGACGTCTGCACGGGTCGATCATTAGATCGGATTTGCTACGTCGTTGAGGCTGGCTTACCTTGCATATCAGCGTCAGACTTCGCAGCTGCGGGCCCGTGCGCGCCACACACGTCGACAGTCGCCCTACCACGTCCGCGCTCGGCATGATCAGCGACATCCGCCGCAGGTGCACGAAGCCCTCGAGGATGCTCGCGTCGTAGTGCCCATCGCTGTGCCCGTTGATCTCGACCTCCGCCAGCGTGTCCGAGGCCTGCAGCACTCTCAGCACCGCGGAATTCAGCGCTCCATCGCGCGTCCAGGTGCACGTGCGCAGATTCACGCAGTTCTTCAGTCCGGCGAGGACCAGCTCCTCGAGGTTGCCGCCTCCGAGGGATGTGGAGACTTTGGGAAAGTCGCGGATCTCTAGGAACTAGACTCGGCGATCGTGGACGAACCCGACGCCGCGCCCGCCGTGGTAGACGTGCCGCCCGCGCATGACAGGCGGGGGCGGGGGGTGCAGCGTCACCGGCAGAGACTCGGCGATGGTCGTCGGGAGGGTCTCCCATGAGATGACTCCGAGGCCGAGGTTGAGGGAGAACCAGGAGTTACTGCTGCTGGAGGGCTTGCTGCTCTTCTCCAGATCGGCGTTCGGGGCGGGTTTCTCGACGGGTACAGCTATGCCGCTCTTGGGTGCGGAGAGGTGCAGGCGACGTGAGAACGAGGACAGCACAGCGCGGACGAGGAGGAAGACGAGGAGGGCGGCAGCGAGGGTGAGCGGCAGGTGGAGCCATGAGAGAGCTAGCCCGTAGGGGAATGCGGCAGGGAAGGGGAGGGAGGGGTGGGCGTGTACCGGGAGGATGAACATCTCTGCGAGTCCGGGGCGGCAACGACGAGGACGAGAGGTGGGCGGAGGAGCAAAGAGCGGCTACCACGGACGCCTGTGGGAGTTATGTACCCGGCAGTGCAGCCGACGTGATCCTGTCATTCTGCCATGCATGCCATACAGCATTCAAACAGGAAGCCCCTGCTCTCCCCATTATTTGAGAGCTTTTTTCCTAATTTCTTCCACATTTCTTTGGGTGTTTTTCGGGATACCTGCGCCGATCGCGTCATGCGGCTCACGCACGGCGGATGATCTCCGCGTGTGCGAGCATGCTGACGCAGTCGTGTGCTCTCCACCCACGGCGTTCATTCAGCGCCACACCGACCAGTGGCGATTCATTCATTGCTTCATCGTCCCGTCTCATTTCCCTCAGACTCCCCCTGAACTAGCGCGCGCCTGTCTCCAATGCTCCTTCCGTTGTAACTGAGACTCGGCCTGTAGTATGATGAACCTCAGACGGGATCCTGAGACCCGACTCATCCTGGCCTGGCTCGTCTGTCTTTCCCATGGCCCCCCCATAATTCCTCCAGCAGATGTGTAGCTACTTATTAGGAATCCGCACCGTACCGTATACGGCTACGGCCGTAAACCAATACGGTACCGTATACCGTATAGCCGTAACCGTATTACGGTGCGTCTGGTTGCTATTCGCCTGCTACCCGTCCTGCACCTCGCCGGGTCACTACTCGGTCGCGTGCCCAGCGCTGGTGCCCCCAATTCCAATTCCAATTCCAATTCAAGCAAGGTTTCATTCAATCAATCGGAGCTCAACCGAGTGGTCCACGTACTTGTTTCTCCCACTCGAATCCGGGACTGAGTATACTTCCTTTCCTTCCCTTTCCGTGCTCATCCCAGTGCAAATACCGGTGAATCCAAAGGAGACTCGGAATGAGTGAGCCGTCCGCACCTGCGCAAAACGTGACAGCCTGCAAAAATGCCAATGCAAAGCAGATTCATTGTCGCCGGGCTTGGACCGTCAAGTACTTTCGCAATCACCTTTTTGTCTCGCTGCTATTGCGCTGCTATTGTCGGAGCTGGCCGGCCCGGGAAGCCGGAGTTCAATGCAGGCAGAGCCCTCACTAGACTTCCATCCGTACCGACTACTTACTTTCAGACGGCTAGCCTCCTACTTCCCAGAAATGTGGGTCCAACGCGCAGTGGTGCGCACCTGCATCAGTTAGTGCGGAAATGCCATGGATATGCAGGACCCGCCCGTTCGGCGCACTCGGGCTTGGACCATAATTCTGTAGTTTGAACAGTTTTTTTCATAGCCTGCCCTACTCTAGAGCTGGTGTGGACTGTCATTGTCAAGATGCGCAACATTTTGTTCCCGGAGCTGGCCGGCAGCCGGAATTCACACTCAGATGTGGTTCGGCCGAGTGGTCCACGTACGCATGCATGCCTCCTTCCAGGGTTTATCCTGTGTTCTCGCGCGGCATGACTTGTCTTTTCTTAGACTCTTACCCGATGGCGCAGTGGCCATACCGACTACTTACTTTGGAACGTCTTCATGGCGGTTCCCACTGAAAATGTGGGTCCAATGCAGAGTGGTCCGCACCTGCATCAGTTGAAGGCACTGTCTGATAGATATGCATGT
The DNA here is from genome assembly GCA_029378375.1 of Mycena olivaceomarginata. Lineage (NCBI taxonomy): Eukaryota > Fungi > Basidiomycota > Agaricomycetes > Agaricales > Mycenaceae > Mycena > Mycena olivaceomarginata. Next base: position 86,792 of record JARKIC010001794.1, on the reverse strand, counting down.
AGGAGCCGCCCATTCGACTCGGGTTGGACCACTGTTCGCAGCGTCGCCGTTCCCTCCCCTGCTCTTCTTTTTGACCCAAGCTATCATTTTGTTTTTCCCTGAGATTGAAAGTTCCCTCCCTGAATCTTCCCGAAGTCCAGGCTGCAACATCGAGCTCCCACCAGCGGACACCGCCCATGCTTGTGCTCCGTATCAAATCCGACGAAAATTGTGCTCACCGCTAACTAGAGCCGCACGTATTCGTGGATGTGTTGCTACAGCCTGCAGGGATATCGGTCCAAGGCGGAGTGGTCCGCGCCTGCCAGGATTATACATCCGGCGGACAATGGATATATACAGGCTGCCTGTTCGACTCGGGCTTAGACAACAATGCGCAGTTGGTATCCCTTTTTTTGTGTGCTCATCTCGTCGTCGTGTTTCCTGGTCCATCCGGTCCTTCCTTAGCGCATACATACCCACTCGCTTCTGGTCCGGCGAGTCGTCGAACAAAAGTTGAATTGGACTCGAGCTTGACGTTGACCTCGATGTTCAACACGTCTATTAGGATGCACAGAAATTCCATATTCACAATATTTGAACATTTAGCGTGCTCCTAAAGCACCAGGAATATGGGTCCAAAGCGCAGCGAAAATTCACACAATACGAATCGGCAGTGTTTGCCCGTTCGACTTGGGCTTGGACCGTCACTCTATCGTCGGCCTTTTTTTGGTCGCCTGCCCTACGAACGGGGTACGACTCTTAAGATGCCCAACATTTTGCGCTCGGAGCCGAATTACAACCCGGGAAAATTCTGGTTCAACCGAGTGGTCCTCACCGCTTCTCTTCCAGGGTGATAACTGATCAAGTATGGAATCTGTACGTTGAATTGTCCCAATTCGTTTTCCGGCCATGCTCATCACAGATACTATAGCCTACATATTGGATGTAAGAGCCGGGCAAGGGGAATGGTGGGGAAGAAGAAGATGAGGAAAGAGCAAGGCGCACATTAGAGCATATTGGCAGTTTTTTGCCGAGATTTTGCTTAGCCTGTGATTGGTCGAAAGGTGTGGAGCAGCCAATCAGAGTTGGGTAAAATCTCGGCTAAAATTTCGCCAATGACAACGGTGTTCTTCTGGTGTTCTTCAGAAGGTGAGCCGGCCCGAGCTAAATTTTGATTGGGGCGGGCGTTCCCAGGTTATTAAACTGCCGTCGTTGCTTCGCCAGCTTTGCGTTCTATCTTTACTGATCGCTCTATATTTGTCTTGCTTTTGAATTATCCTCGTGGCGTCATGTCATTTCGCCCACCCGAGTCGGCGCTTCCCGAAACGTGGCGCCCCGTCGCACCATCGACTCGCGCACACAATGATGCTCGATGCCTATTCGACGAACGCCATTTCTCCTTGTCTTCACCCCTTGTACGTCTCGTCGCGCTGCACGCAGCATGCAAAGACATCTGCCTCTTCAGACTGCGTGCGAACGACATCCTTGTCGGTAAGTACTCGCCGTGGCATCGCTCGCTTACAGCTATCCCAGCATGACGGTGGCGTCTCCAAGCCACGGAAAATCCCGACGTACTTGAAGACGGAGCGCAGCGGATGTGCACGTCTCCTATGCGTGTGTCGGATGGTCGTGAACGTTCTGTCTTCGAGAACAACTCTTCTATACTACGCACTATGGAGGAATGCGACCCTTTGCACCGGAGAGGCCCTGGGTGCCTTCCATCACGCAATGGAAATGAGAATATCAATCTCCCTTACGTTTGATTGCCATGACGCCGGAAGGAAGCGCTTGAAGAATATATTGAAGGACAGACATTTGGGCCGTGGGCATAAAGGGTCGTTCCTGACCCCCTCCCTACTTGTCACCTGGTAATCGCATCGCGCAATTTCCTTCGATTGACTGCCTCCACCATGGCTCTCCCCACAACCCTGCAGGTGGTTCCGACTCGGAGTCGCCTCACCCACGTCTTACCATTGTTTAGCTTGCGATGCGTGTCTCAGCAGCATCCATCTATTTTTTTGACTATATAACGACACTCCCTAGGTGTCACAGTTTCCTTGAGTGTGCACGACGTCGTACTGACCCATTATGTACAGTGAATATCGCGTATATAAGCGTCAGAAGAAATGGTGGAGTCCCTCTGCGGCATGTATCCTGTTCGTACTGTGCAGATACGTCACCCTGGTCTCCATTGTTATGGCTACTGCGTTTTTCTTTGGTACAAATTGGACCGAAAAGACATGTGTGCCTGCCGTGTTTGTCTCTCATTAGTTCGATTTATCGCCATTCACATGTTTTGCAGCGGCGGAGCACTTCGTGCGCTGAGCGCATCGATTGTCTCAATCATATTCATCTGGCGGACATGGGCAATTTGGTGTAAGAATCGAGTGTGTCATATTCCTTCTCCGTGGGCTCTGGCTAATTAGACTCCAGCCGGTTCTTTATTTCCTGATGATCGCCTTTATCCCTACCACGATATTCACCTGGGGGTTCGTCTTCAATCAAGTACCAGAGGTTGGTAGCGATGGAAGTTGCTCAGGCCTTGCGGGGAAGGGAGTGTTTGGTGTGAAGTGGCCTTTTGCATTGGTATAACTCATGATGCTCCGTTCTGGTCGCTTTTGATTCTGATTTTCTTTTCAATAGGCTAACATGGCAGGTTCCCGTGTAGTTTGTGGAATCATTTTTCAGCTCAAACTCGTCAGGTCTTCGACACACTATGCGTTGGCTTGAGTACATATGAGCTGGCTATCAATATCAGGAACAGCTCGAGGTGTGAGCGCCTTTTACCCAATGATTTTTTTGGTCAAATATCTTCAATTCTTCTCGTGGAGTAGGTGATTTCAGCTTCTCCGGTACTTTCATCTTAATACTTGCCCAGCGGTCTGGGATACTTCTTCACATCTATTGCGCTTCAGGTGTTGAACCTTATCTTCCTGTTGTCATCCGTAAGTTCCTGTTCGGTTGATATGCACAATTATCCCAAGTTCCTGTTTTTCCATAGGACCCAGCTAGGCAGAGCACCATGATCACATTTACGAACGCAATGACAGGCCTTCTGTCTCAACGCATCAGTAATGATTCCCCATCTTTCGATCGAATGATACTGACTGTTTCAGTCACCTCCCTCTCTCAGCGTGTCGTCACGGACCCATCGACCAATGAGAAGTCGTCGTCGCGATCGCGCTGGGCCAGGGGGCTTCAACGGTCCGGTCGAACCGGGCCAACAGAGAACGGAATCGAGCTGGGCGGCCTGGGTCATGCTGTGTCCCTGTCGGTGTCAGTGACTCAGGCACAAGGCACGAACGCGGAGAACACTTTTACATACGGGAAGGACATAGACTTGGACAACTACGCGAACAGCGTGAAAGGAGGCCCACCAGTTTAGTATCTCCTTGCATCGAACACATTCTTAACTTGGAGGCGGAGTATTCAGACACCAGATGTACATTGAGACGTAATGAGTATATTCACAAACAGAATTTATCCTGTATGTGCCTATTTGGAGGGAGTGTGAGGGAGTGGTGAGGGGGAAGGACCGAAAACGGTTTTATTGGAGCCTCTCGGCACTGCTTTTTGATCCCGGCTCAGCTGGCACTCGGATTACTCTTGATACTAATAACTATTAACTGAAGGTCTGAGTGGAAAATCTTCCAGGCTCGTGGGGGAAAAGTAGGTGGTGGATGGGCCGTCGTAGTGGATGGGGGAAGGTGTTGTCGGTGGTTTTCCAATCATAGTATTAGGTGGCCAGAAGGGGAAAGTTGCAAAACAGAAATCAAATAAGAAACTCGGGGTAGAGGGCCGCTGCTTCACCCAGCAGAAACTCATGCTTATGGTGTTGCTTTCATTTCTTTTTGTGCACAGCTTGTGGTATTGCTCAGGGGGCCGTGCACCTCGTCTGTATAAAAGTTAAATAGAGAATTTTGTTCAATTCAAACCTACACGTGAAACCCGATACCAACGACACCGTGCCTGCAGCCAATATAAATGCGAGTAATTCCTTTCTGTTTTGATCATCCAGAACTGGGTGTCTAAGCATGTGTTATTCGCTGTCGGCTCTGACCTTATTGAGCAGGGTCAGAGCAGGAGTCAAGCAGGATGACAGTGGCATGCTAGAAAGGCGGGAACAAATTTACAGTCTATGTAGTATATGTACGCTTTCCGAGCGGGGTTCGACACCCCAACACGCAATAAGGATAGCCATCCTGTTTTCCGGTCAACAAAAGGATATCAGCATATTCATGTATTGCTCCATCTGCTTCTCTGTTCACCTCCCTGAAAATTTCCAGATTTTTTTTCTCAACTTTTCTTTGATGCACTTGAGTGGGTAGTGGGAGGTATCACCCACTCCCCATAGGAAAAAGTCGAGAACTCGAAATCATACAACCACCCACCCAACCAACCTCTCCGAAACCATACAGCCACGACTCTGCCTACAGAATTCTGCCAGAACAAGATAGGCTCCCCCCACCTTTGCCAACTCTCTATGAAAAGAATAGATCATACACCTGATAATCCCATATTTCCCTACAAGTTAGACAGACTAATACAGTGGTAATCCCTCTCCAACTAATAGGGTTTTGGCGTGTCCTTCTTACCACAGCGATACCATTGTATTTTTGCCTACCACAGTTACTTTTGAGGAGATTTTTTTTTTTGATTTTTAGCGGTCAAAAAGAGGGTCAGATTCAATCTAATGGGGGTGTTCTAAGCATCATTAGAGTCAATGTAATGGCCCTTATACCACATGTACCACTGAAAGTCAACCCTTTGAGATAGCTGTTGGAACATGTTTGGGTGGTTAGTCAGCGACTGTTAACAGTCATTAGACTCGTTTTGTGACTTGGTAAAAATACCACTGCTACCAAAAGGAAGGTACTCCCAGTCAGTAAAATTTGTGACCTGGGATAATACCACTGCTACCACAGGCAGGCATATGCGGCACTTTGATATATCAGAAGTCCCCTGATTATCGGAGCTTCATGATATATTAGAGCCTCTAATCAGTGGTGAGCGCGATGTCTCAATTCCCCCTCAAATCCCTGCCCCGGCGCGACACCACACTCCCCCCGATTTGGCGCCCCCCTTTAGCCCGCCGCCCCGCCTCAATTGATGGCGCTTGACCGCCACTCCAAATGGGGCAATCATTTGTTCCCGTCACCATTTACACTTTTGCTCCGGGGTCCTCTTTGCCTCTGGCCCTCCTACTGGCTCGGTGGCTTACCCAGTATGTTCTTCTTCCTTCTTACCACCCCTAATCTGGACTTTCCAGCCTCTATTGGGTCCTAATGCCATAGAATTGGTGCTGCGCTGGCACCACCACATTGCCCATAAACCGGTTTCTTGCCTTGGGCTGCCTCAAGCAACATATCTGAGGACCCTGTAATCCGCAGTTGTACCTTCCACACCGACTGATCAATTACCTATTGATCCCCGCTCCTGCGCGCTCGTTGCTGATGCCCTCGCTCTTGCCCTCGTGTTCGTTTCCCGCCCTCACCCTCACTGGCCGCGCCCTCTCCCTTGGTGACCACCACTCGTGCTTGTTGCCTGCGCCCTTGCGCTCACTGCCCTCCCTTTGTGCCTGATGCCCCCCGCCCTCGCGCTCGATGCCCCCGCCCTCATGTTCGATGCCCGCCGGCCTCGCTTTCGATGCCTGCCTCCCTCGCACTCAAATGCCTGCCACCCTCGCACTCAATGCCTGTGTCTCGCGTGCATTTCCCCCACCCTCGCACTTAATGCCCCCTGCCCTCGCGGTTCTCGCGCTCACTTCCCTCTGCCCTCGCATCCGCTTCCCGCTGCTCTTGCGCTCGCTCCCCGCTGCTCTCGTGCTTGTTACTCGCCGACCACATCCCCTCGCACTGTGCTCAATGGCCGCCACCCGCATGCTCCTTCCCCGCTGCCCCCGTGCTTGATCCCCGCCCAATGTGCGCTCGTTGCCCACTGGCCCACTGGCCCCGCTCACTCCTCGCACTATGTGCGCTTCACCATCTCTTCCTGCACGCTCGGTGCCTGCCGTCCACACCCCAATATTTAAATGCACAAAGTGTCAGTTGAACCATACTGTGTTGTAACTTTATATGTAAAAGAACAATAATACATTACCTTTAACGCTCTTCTTTCCTCCAAACACCTCAGAAACCGACAGGAAATGGTCAAACGAGTAAATTGGAGGGGTTTTGGGTGTTTCGGCTCTTCGGACTTACTCCCCGATGGGCGCTTCACGGGCGCCTACTGCATCTTGAACACAAAAACCCCTCGGTGAGAGTTTACCTGGGCATGAATTTGTGGTCTAATAGCATAAATCAGATCTAGCATGCTGAAACATTGAAAAAAAGAAAGTTAATTGGAAGACATTGAGGCAATGAAAGAAGTCGCATAAAAGCGATGGTCAAGCTGCCGCAATCTCATACCCCGTCCCATTCGCCACTTATTCTTTTTTCTTCATCACAATTCTCAATGTCTTCAGGATTGATTAGAGTCACAGATTTGATTTACGACCCATATGTCATGAATACCGGTAAGTTGGTGGGTTTTCAACGATTTCTTTTTGTACTCGTGCCAATTTGGCTCTACGTCCAATGTTTGTGAGGCTATTGTCATGCAGATCAATTAAAGCTCCAGTCGACTCACCTCCACGGGTATGGTTAACGATCGAGAACAATTCTGTCTCCTCAGAATTGCTTGAAAGTGCGGGGCGCAAATTTCCGACGTCAAATTTTCTGTTATCGCGCACGTCAGGCGCCCATCAAGCTGCCCGTCCGGACGCTTCGGCAGCGTTACCCGATGTCACAAGTGTTACACTTCTTGGCTTCCACCACGACCAAACCACGGCTTCCTCCCATCTCCGGACTACTAGAGTCTCCTAGGTTATGTCTCATGAATGTATAGGCAGTGGTTTAATCCCTGGTTGTTTGTACACTCAGCTAGCAGCTAGCACGTCACACTAGTGCAGCCTCGTGCTACAGTCAGCAGTTAGGGCTCACTCTGACTCTCCTTTATCTTTATATCACCTAACAAGTGGTCCGCGTACTAGCTAGGATGCTAGTAACAACAGAAGTGCTAGTTGCTTCCCGTTGTATAAAATACTGGTTATAGGAAATCGCAAAATTAGCCCTAGATGCCGTGCATTTATGTTACACCGTTTCACCAGGATGCAAAAAACACAACGAAAAAAAGGAGCATTGATCACATTGGGGAAGGGCATTCATTGCACAAGTACGGAGGACTAATGCTTTGAAGAAAGGGGCAGAATGACATTGTTGGTGAGCTCAACCCACTTCTCCACCTTCCCATCTTGGAATCATTGAGTGTAAGAGACAAGTGCCCCTGACTTGCTCCACTTGTGTCGGTACTGCTACCCAGGGCAGCCCTTGATTTGCTGATCCGCTTCCTTGCTGGGCCAGAAGTGATTAGGGGGGGGGAGGGGGGGGGTTTAATGAGAGAGAGAAAACAAGGAATACACATGGTGTAATAGATGCTAGGCTCACACCCGACATAAACAACCCAGCAGTGGTGGCTGCCATCTGGAGCACCAGCATTGAGGGCGGTGACTTGAGCGGCAGACTTGGCAACCGTGATAAGCCAGTAAGTGGGCCATAGTTAGATACACATAATTTTGCATGTTTCTGATTGTGCAGTACTGGTTCCTGGTAGCTGTTGGGCGAACCACAGAGAAACGGGTGTCTCCCTCTGATGCATGGCAATGTGCATGCCTGAGATAAGGTGAACCAGGACTAGGACAAGGGATGGCCTTTTCTTTCTAGTTCAAGGACTCTGTGGACTGGGTACCCCTTGTTTGCCATGCATGATGCATGTCATGTCCACATCTGTGCCTCTGAGCATATTGCCCCTTGCGGAGACACAGGCCTGTGAGATCATATGGTGCTCCTCACCTTGGTTCTTTCTCTTCCATCTTGCTATTTCTTCCTCCTTTCTCTCCTATTTCCTTCCTTCCTTCTTCCTTTCTTCCTTTTCTTCTCTTTCGCATTCACCACTGCTCGCTAACCCGACCTCTCTTTTCCCTAGCCTCACCCAAGCCACAGACACACAGAACATCCAGTTCTTGTTCACCGCTCTCAAGGAGACCATACTGCAGAGTGCGCTAAAGCAGTTGAGGATCCTTTAGCCCAGACCCAAATCTTGGCAAGCTGAAGTGCAGAGGAGGGATGAGCAGGGGCCAACCAAACCAAAGACACGAGACCCTGGAGACAGAAGAAGCATGGAAGGATGCTCCCCGTCTCCGGCACATGAAGATGCCAAAGGCAGGAAGAGACAATGGACCATGCCTCCATATTCCATCTGCTCAATATACATCCACAACATCGACCCTGATCAACCACATCTCCACTCGGTGATAAGCAGGCTATCTGGCCTTGCATGGAATCTTGCTAATGTTGGGATTCCTGTGCATTACCAGGTTAGATGTATATCTCCAGGATTAACATGAGTCCCAGATGGTTAATCAGGCGCATCCTGCATCAGGGCTTGATCAGCCTGCCTGAGAGCACATTAATCAGAGCCTCCTATACTGATCAAGGCTCGATTCAATGGGTTCAATAATAGAGTCCTTATAATCACTTGATTAAGGCTCTGTGGGGCCAACAAATATCAGGGAACTTAAATATCCATTGTGAATATCCAGTGTCTATTGGCAGAGATAGAAACTATGAGATTAACTCACTTTGTTGTGGTTGATTTGGCATATTTTGGAGACGTGTCTGGACAGATGTTAATCACGGATCAATGTTGCTATCCCAATATGGGTTCTTGACCTGGGCAAGGCTTCATCACTGTATATCTCAACAACTGGGCGGTTCAGGGAGATTAGGGTATCTACAGGAAGCTGATACCCAATGCTCCTTGAATCTGAAGGCATTAATTAAGGGACTTTGACCATTAAATTGGTTCAGCCCTGTTACCGTCCCAATTTGGGTCTTTGGGTTGATCAAGAATTGACAAGGTTATATCTTGGGAACCACTTGGTGGATCAGGGAGTTCTGGGTATCCAGTGCTTTCCGAATCCAATGCTTCAAAGTGCAGGACAGCACTATTTGGCTTGAGAGTTCAGTCAAGTCATAGAACCAATTTGAAACAAGGAGTTAAATTGCAGACCTAGTGTTGCCACGACTCAAGTCAATTAAAATCAAAAATCTCGCATAATAGCTGAAGGTCCTGAGGAAAACTCAATCATTTGGTGGTGCACAAAGAGGGGCTAGGTAGGTGCATATCATACTCTAACCACTTTGGGATCTGACCTCTAGTTGCTGAGGAATTCCATCGACGCCATCAACTCGACTCTGGAGTTGAGTCGCTGAGTTGATGGCTTTTTCTCACGAACTACGTGATGGCACCCAAAATCCCTTTGGAATTATTAGGCACCCCCATTTGGGCTGTAATTGCAACACAGCAAACACGGGGTAATGTACACCATTAAGAAATTTTTTACAATAGACTGATTTGGGGCAACTTGAGTCGTGGCAACACTATGCAGATCTATAGCTTACTCACATAGCGTAATTAGAATAGCATAACCATAAATATATAAGGACCACAGTCCTAGCATGGATGCACTACCGTGGTGGTGGTTGCATGGGTGCTAGATCCCAGTCTCATAAAGAGACTTGGATCTAGTGCTTGTGGCACAGGAGTTAGGTCCTAGTCTCAAATAAGAGACTTGGATCTAGGGATTGTGTTACAATGCTAAGTCTGTGCTTGTGATCCTGGACTGGTTCTGATAAGAGCTTCGCTTCGTTTGCACAATGTGATTAATATGTCTGGCCTTTGGTGGAAGTAAAACACATAATTTGGGATTGTGATTAAGATGTGAAGGGATTTGAGATTCGGATTAAGAACATGGTACCATTACAGCAGCCTTGGAAGGCTTATTATTTGGGATTATGGGATGGTTGAACGGGACCTTAAACATCGGTAGCTTTGGAAGGCTTATATTTGGGATTGTGGAACAGTCAGAATGGACCTTAAAAAATTGATAGCTGTGCAGCTTGGTATCTAAAATTGTGAAAGTTGAAGTCGCACGCAAGGGTGAGTCGCAAGGAAGTGTATTCAGGGCGCGGGAACATGAGCGCGAGGGATACAAGAGACTACAGAAATACAGGGATACAGGCCGAATATATAGACGAAGCTGTGCGACGGATAGGGGGGTAGGTAAGGTAACCAGGCGACGTGTCGCGCGACGATCCCATTTCCAACACTCCCACTGAGCGTTGCACGACGCAAGCCCACAAACTCCCACTGGCGCGACACGCCATTCATCTTTCATCGTCAATCTGCAGCCAAAGAAACAACACACCACACTCAAGCCCATCCATCTCCATCATTCACCTCCAGCTGGCATGACAGCCCTCATTCTGGAGTACGCGCGTTCGCAGGGTGCCTTGGTGGCAGTCGGGTCGCGCGGTTTGCAGTGCCTCGGCGGCAATCAGTTCGGTTCGTTTGTTCGTTCGGGCTCGAGTCGGACAATACAGCGATCGCAGCTGCATTCGGCACTCATCGCAGTTCGGTTCGAGTCGGACAATACTAACCCCGACCTGGAGCTAGCATTCGGCACTCGCATTCGTTCGCGGCACGGGTATCGGGTCAATGACGAGTATGTGCGATACAGGGAGTTCGTCGGTCCAGTCGAGCGCTGGTACGCCTCACAACGAGGACTTTGGGGTACAGGGGTAGCGCGAGAGGGGAAGTTCGAAGCAGCAGCAGGCAGAGGCCAGGGCCGGGGCCCATAACCTGTGAAAGACGAGGTTGCACACGCAGGTGAGTCACGGAAAGGTATATTCGGGCGCAGGGAACTGGCGCGGGGGAATACAAGGGACTACAGAAATACAGGGATACAGGCCGAATATATAGACGAAGCTGTGCGACGAATAGGGGGGTAGGTAAGGTAACCAGGCGACGCGTCGCGCGACGATCCCATTTCCAACAAAAATGTTGTTGGATTTATGCACTCAGTTGGCGATGCCAAGGGAGAGTCTTAATAACACCACAACAGTCTTGCACATTATTAGTCAAGTGCTCTCGTTCAGCTTCAACCAGTCAAACATGGGGTTTGTGGGGGATTTGTGGGCATGACCGGAGCAGAAGAGAGAGGGGGACAGGGTGGTGGATCATCAAGCTTCCTACTCTGCTACATAGCCCACCTCCTCTTCCCTCCTTCACCGTGCTATTTTGCCCTTCCTATCCATCAAAATTCTCTCTCCACCATCTCCTTTCCCGCTCCCTTCTCCGCCTTCCTTCTTTCCGTATCTCTTCGCTGCACACCATCTCCTCAGCATCTCCTCCCCTCCTTTCTCTAATGCTGTGCCCTCCCCTCTGCCCTTCTCTCTTCCCTTCCCCTCCTTCTGTCCCCACCCTTCCTATCTGTTCCATCGGAAGCAAGATGCTGAGCCAATGAGTTGAGGTGTCAGTAATGCCCAGCCATGCCAGTGACTCATCATGCTTGTCTTCTCCATTGTCCAATGTCGCCTTGGCTGCTCATTTCGTATTTCCGTAGTGCTGGTATGCATTTCCTCAGCTGGGTTTTTGTCAGCACAGAGCAGATTCCAGGTTCTGAGGTGATGAGGGCGACATTCCGACGAATAAGCCTGGAGTTTAGACTAGAATAGTGTAAAGTACAGGGAAATAACTACAGCTTATATACTAAAGTCCCTAGGGGTTGTAAATTAAGGTACAGTGTTCAACAGCAACGGACAAGATGAATGCAAAGTAAATGAAGGGGTATATGAACGTAGAGGGGGGATCAGGAACCCGAAGGTCGGGAAACCGATCGTAACCGTTTAGGATCCTCAAACGGTATCCTGGTTCAATTGATCAGATAGTTGATCTGATCAATGATCGGATTGTTCGGGTTGTTTGGGTTCTGGAAGTAAAATGAAAAGACGGTTCATGACAGTTTTCTTATCATCAGCTTCTTATGGTGCGGTGGGTCAACCATGCATGTGCAAAGTAGTTTGTAAATACTGTCACCAGCTAGATAATTATGCTGATTTAAATACCACCAATGATGTTCTTTCTATTATTATTTCTGTGACTCTAAGACTTCAAAAGTTCAACAACCTCATAAGATGTTCCAACTCGGGGTGCAATGGGGTGTACTGGAAACACTTGTATCTATGGCATTTGATGCTTACTGACTCTTCAAACAACCTCATAAGATGTTCCAATGCGGGGTGCAATGGGGTGTACTGGAAACACTTGTATCTATGGCATTTGATGCTTACTGACTCTTCACCAATGTTATCAGGAGGGGGGGGGGGCACAGACACATTGGTGAGTGATACATGGAAGAGCTAAGCTATAGCCTTCTTTTCATTCACAGTTCTAGAGGACCCCGACCTTTTATCTCCATTCTAAAAGTCCTCTTCATGTTCATATCCTGCCAATCAAGTTTGTCTGGGCACACTTTGTTGGGTCAACATTGAAGTTGGGGCAAAGGTGAGTCGTGCCGATGCGTTAATTTGAGAAGGGTCTGATCACTGAGCTGCAGGCACCCAATCAACAGTCATCATTCATTTTCTGTTGGATCTGACTTGATGGTTCTCACTACATATAAAAAATGATTCACAAACTGACCATTCAGGGAACAATGGCCTTACCAGACAACAGTGAGGCGAAATAAATAAATACACTCTGGACATAAATACAACAGGCATGTGAGGAAGGAATTTAGCATGGCATTAGAACAGAGACAACACCTTCTGAACCCTCCAAATGCGCACTTTCAACCTGCTGGATCTCAGATGATCCCATGTTTAACCACTGATCAGGTGCGGTCAAAGTGGTCAAGGCTTCCTTAACATGCTTTTCAGCAGCTGAGAGCCTCACATCAATCTGAGCAACATCTGTGGCCTGCAATGATCGCTCAAACAGTGGCCGGGCTGTCTGCCACCAGGAAATTGCCTTTGAGGTATGTCCTTGTTCGTTTGCAAGATCTCCTAGACGAATCATGCATTGTGCTTGGCTTCGATGGACATCCATCTGTTTGAATCCTTCCAGTGCCAGCATGTAGAGTTTTTCAGCAGTTTTTTCCATCTTTGTTGATAATAAACACATCTCCCAGACAGAGAAGTGCTTTGTGAAGTGGGAAGTTATCTTTTGTTTTGTAGGCATATCCCAAATATGTCACTGGCCATCTGAATTGCCATTCTGAACTTGGCCAAGATGTGATATCGGCAAGTCTTTCCAAGCACAATGATTTAACCTCATTGTCTATTCCCCAGGTGGAATGAAGACATTCCCAGAATCTGATCTTTGCCAAGTCAAATTTATTCTCTCTGAGTTCAATATCAGCCTCAATCGTGTTACAATATATAATTTCTCTTGAACGAGCAAACTTGTTGAAAATTTCTTTTGCTTGGTTCAACTTGTGATACACGTCCCTCATATCTCCACACATCGTGTCAATATGTGCAATATTGAGGAGTGATATTGCATAGTCATAGGGATACTCATTTGGGCCTCGAGAAACAGTTGCAGCTATTCGACTATGGATGGTCCTGGCTTGAGCATATTCTGATTTCAGAAGATGGATCTTCCCCTGCAGGATTGCCAATCCGTGGTCGAGGCCCCCACCAGCTAGGCCACAGATACCAAGAACCATTCTGCCTCTGTTTAGGCTGTCCATAGCCTGCAGGAAGTTCCCTAGAGGTATGGAACATAGAGCTCCAGTAAACAGTGCATTTGCTTCCTGAACCAGATCTGGGGCTGATTTTAATAGCTGCAGTGCCTTAGCTATGTCTTCCCGGGCTGTACAGTAATCTCCAGTCCTATATTTGAGCCGGGCACTGCTTAGCAAAACATTACACTGCTCGTTGGTATCTCTGCATGACCTTGACAAGTCCAGTGCCTTATTGTAGAATTGCAAAGCTTGATGTATATCTGATCTGTGATATTGAAAATAAATCCCTGCTGCCTGATAGAAGTGGCCTGAGATGTGATCATATGAGACAGATAGTGGCTTACAGAAGAAGTGCACTTACACTCAAGAAGAGGGTTGTTGATATGTTCAAGCATACTTGGTGCCTGCATTATGAATTGCTCCCTATCAAGGCTGGGGTAATAGGCAGGTGACAAGAGAACTTCCATGATGAAACATAGCTGCAGTTGGGGATCATCCAGTCCAGGTAAAATAGGTAGAATGCTATCCAGTAACACTGTATAACCTCGTCCAGTGAGTCTGTGGAATGAGTTCAGAAATGATATGCTGCGGATAGTAATCCCAAGATCAAGAGTATGGTTGTATAACCCCTGTTGGAGGACTTGATGAAAATTTGCCAGATTCAATGTAATTTGATTGATCACAGGCCCCAGCTGCTCTCCATTGTACTTCTTATACTTCGAATATAGCTCCAAAAATGCATAGAACTGCTTGCAGAGACATTGTACAAGGGCTAGTGATGGGGGCAGGAACTTTTGGACATGTTCTCGCATGGGCATCAGTGACCGAAGCCGCCTTTTGCTGTCTTGGTATGCTAGTGATGTAGCCAGCAATGCAGACTTGCAACTGAGAATGTTCTGGATTGGAAGCTTGTATTGGACCAGTTCACCATCAGAGAGTCCATCAGGAAGGATTGAGAGAAGGCTCAACAATTCCTTGCTCTCTGATGTGATCCTGGGACTGGAGAGAGAGAGACTGATTGACACAACTACATTGGATTTTCGGTCATATCCCAGGGACAGCAGAGATGTCCCTTCGGTTTGCCATCTAACCAACACATTGGAAAGCCCCTCATAGTCAGACAAATGAGCAACGAGGTCCACTGCGAGGGGCATATTATCTGTAAATTGGAGAATTTGCTCTATGTTCTCTTTTATATAGGCATTATCTGTAATATCCATAAAGGTTTGCTGTGCAGCTTCAGCTGACAGAGGTTGCAGTGGCAATGAGAATGGGTGAGTCCAGTGGACTTTCCAGGCCACTCAGATCCTCGCATTGTGATCTGGTAGAAATCAGTGAAACAAAAATGGAACCAAGGCTAGACATACCAAGAGTGCAAGGTGTTTCACCTCTGTAAGGAGCAAAAGGAATTCTTCAATTCCACCTCGGGACTGCATTGGTTCCCACACTGTCTCCAGATTGTCCAAAATCAGAAGACAAGATGGCTTTTGCGACAAGTACTGGACAACAGGTCTTGTGAGATTGGTTCCTGGGTTCAGCCCAACATGTAGTCCAATGATGGCTGCAAGTTCAATACTGGTAGTTGCAGCTTCTGCACTAACAAAGAATCTGTGCTCAAATTTAGCACCTGTGTCTGGGTGGTGGAGGATTGCTTTTGCAAGGCTTGTTTTGCCCATCCCACCTCCTCCAAGAATTGCTATTCTGGCCGACTGCTGGCTCATCATTTTCATGATTGTTCCCACCTCTGATTCACGACCATGGAAGATCTTGGGCTTTGCAGGCAACATTGAAAATGAACTTGTACTTGTAACCAAGTGTAAGAAGGCATCCATCTGTAAACTTGGTACAATACCTGTTTTTGGAGTCATTCACCCCCAGATAGACCTGACTGACATTTAGTTGCATGTACATCTGAAGTGGTTACATACCGATGACCCGTCCGAGCTCGTACTGGCATCAGACAGGGTCTGGATCAGTTCAAGCAACTCCTGGTGCATGTGGTTTGCTGTTTCCTTCATTATGTCAATGTCATTGAATATTGCAGTTCTGGGGGTAATCTAGGGGAGGTCAACCAATCTCCTGTACGAAAATATACATCTATAGTGCACCTGGAAGACTTTCATGGTGTGGTCCAACCCTGCATGACACCCTTTGAGTAGGTTCTGCATTTCATTATTACGAAAGAGGTGCTTGAGCTTGTTTCCCTCCTGTTGTGCTTCGAGAAAGGTGTATATCTTGTGAAGAGTGCTAGAGGTAAACATCCTTTGTCAACCAGTCACTCCCAAATGGACCCAACTTACTCCAAGAACTTCTCAATGTTGTCCAGCACTGCAGGGGCCAGGGATTCAACTGTTTCAGACTTAAGATAGAGCTTGATAATTGTGTACAGGATTTGATGTGTGGTCTCCATGAGCTGAGCACACTCCTCTTTATTTCGCTTCACATTCTATGCCTTCCTGTAAGTGACTCAATTGTTCAAGTTCAAGTCTTAATACCTGAGCCATGCTAATGAAGGTTTCAATGGTGTTTGCAATGGGCTGAACAAATGGCGGGCCAAATGCATCATTGATCTCTTTGAGAAGTGCCAGGGCCGGTTCCAAACCCGCTGCAGCATTGTTCACGCGGCTTTCTATCGCAGTTGGCTGACGGGGCATTTTCAGATGGAGGATCAGATTTGAAGTCTACATGCGCAAAGATGGCTCCTTTATTTGTCGGAAGCTGTTGCCATGCCCCGTTGACTGTACCTCTGGTGTGGTTAATTTGGACCCTTCGGGTTATATTCAACCGGCATTGCACCCGCAAGTACCTATTGAGGTTTATTATGTATTGATGTATTTTATAGATAGATTTACTCCAAACTCTTCAACCGGTTACCTGCTAATTCCTGGCACGGGTTAATTCCCTTGTTTCCGGTCCCGAGGATTCATTACTATACGTAGTTTAATCATCTGGTGTCGGAGTGAAAAGGAGCTCGAAGCTGTGGTGTCCACCGACAGATTGCTGCACCATGGTTCTGTTTAATCCCAGAACACGCATTCCCGGAGGGGAATAGCACGTCGAGTGGCATATGGGCTATTTTCACGAGTGAAAGACCGGTACATTCGATTCACCTGACGTTCTGTCTGCCGTCAATTTATGGGCATAAATTCGATGGGATAGCTCATTTACTCTGACCTTTTGCTTGATTGCACCTGTGGTGTGGTTCATTAGGACCCTTCGGGGTATATTCAACCGGCATTGATGTATTTTATGGATAGATCCCCCCCCAAACTCTTCAACTGGTTAGCTGTTAATTCTTGGCACGGGTTACTTCCCTTGTTTCCGGTCCCGAGAATTCGCTACTATATGCAGTGTAATCATCTGGTGTCGGATTGAAAAGGAGCTCGAAGCTGTGGTGTCCACCGACAGATAGCTGTGATTGGTTTTCAGAGGTCAACAATTTCAAGAGGTATTCTCCTCGGCGAGGATCCGGCAATCCCTGGATAGAGTCTTGCTGCAACGCGGTGCTGTTTAATCCCAGAGCACGCATTCCCACAGGGGAATAGCACGTTGAGTGGCGTATGAGCTATTTTTACGAGTGAAAATCCGGTAGATTTGATTCCCCTGACGTTCTGTATGTCATCAATTTAAGGGCATAAATTCGATGGGATAGCTCATTTACTCTGACCTTTTCCTTACCGTCACCGGTCCAATTTCAGCACGTCCGTCGTGGTCCGACCAATCGATCCACGACGCGTCGGTCAAACTACGTATAAACATGTCTTGGAACCGACAGTGCCATGAAAGAAGGGCAATTGACGCCCCTGAACATCCCCACCTCGGATATCGTTTGATGACCGATCCCGGAGCGGCCATTTTAGCGCGAGGCTCAAGTGCTAAGGGCTATGAAATAAAATATCAGCAGTTCCTTGGAAGATCAGTATTTACGAAATGTGGCGAACAGTGCCGGCCGCGATGCTCTTCTTCCATGTCTGTCATGAGAATCTCTCCGAGTCGATCGGGTACATACGCAGCATCACAGAAGGTCTGAACTTGACTTCCATTTGATTCGAACTGGTCAGAGTCACACCGCAAAGAGTAATATTTTCTATTGCTCTGAAACTGTAACTGAATCTGACAGTTTCAGTGGATAATGATTCTCATCCAGAAAAGGCCCATTTCGGGCACAGAGATAGGGATGCCGAAAATGCTGCTTTCGGCTGCCATTTCACAATGAGCTGAAAAGTGCACTTTCAGCTGGTGCTTTGTAACTACAAACTACCGAGGTACGAGGTTTGATTGTTTGTAGTGTCTGTCTACGAGAGACTATTTTGTAACTAGCTGAAATTAGCTGTTTCCATTGACCTTCCAGGGTGATAAGAAATAATAGAACAATTGAGGTAGCTCTATTGTGCGTAACAATACACAGGGCACATGATTTCGCAGAACATTCCGATATTTCCGATTGGTATGAAGCTTGATCTGAAATGGCCTGTTTCCGCTCACTTTGAAAGGGCAGCAGAAAGTGTATCTTTCAGCCGCCTAGGAAACCACCGCTGAAAGCAGTTCTTTCACTTTCATTTTCAAAATTGCTGAAAATGTATAATTCAGACAATATTTCCTTTCGCTCCAAAACTCACACTTTTCGTTGCATTTTCAGACCTATAGGAAATATTACTATTTGCAGTGTGAGTCAGCGATATGGAAGCAAATTCGATGGTGTTGCTGCCATTGGAAATAGGAGACTGCCCAGGATATTGATATGAAGCATGACAAATCTCCTGAAGGCCAGGAACGGTAGTGGACTCTGGGTCCATTTCGAGTTCGAGGAGTTTGAAGTTGAGCTGTTGTAAACATAGTAAATATCGGGCTGCCCTGATCGGAGAATTCTGGGGCAGAAAATCAGGTGGTCTGCCTGCCAAGACATCATCTATGAACTGGATGGCAGTGGAATTGGAGTGAAGACAGCTGGCCACTGTTGTAATCGCACAACTGATCTCGTTCATCTCAAAATCATCTTGCTTCATCGGGTATGGCAGGGAATCACCGAATCTTTGCGCCAATTTGGCCAAGTCACAATTGCTGAGGGCATATCTGATCGCGTCGTCGTTTCTCCTCTGGTTCAGATATGTTCGGAGCTGCCCGTCTGTGGAGGAGGGAAGAAAGGGAGAGAAGCGGAAAGCGATCTGTGCGAAAACATCCAGTACGGGGATTATTCCACATGAATTCGACATCTCAAATAGTGGGTGGAAAGGCGACTCCTAGTGCATCGATTTCCGAGTCGGCAACTGTTTGAGTTGGTAGATCCAGTGGAATTTCAGCTACAATTGCATAGCGTGTCCATATTGGTTCGGACAGCGGATTTGGTTCAAAGTTAAAATGTTCGAGTCCTTAGAAGACAAAACGTGCGAGAAAGGCAAGACTGTTATATGCCCAGTTGTGTGCAAGATGCAGAGAAACAACAACTCGGTGGGTGTTTTCCAGCTGTGAGGTTGTTAGTTTTGAAGCTACAGATTCATAGTACAGTTCTTTGAGCTCTGTAAAGTAAACCAAGAGCTGTTCACTAGGTGCAGGTTGAAACCCTCCAACCCAGGAATAACACTCCGAAAGGGGTGATACAATGAGCTCCCGGTGTTCAAGGACCAGCCATAAAATTCTGCAAGCCTTTGGAAGGCCTTTCTCCCGGAAATACTGTGATGAATAATCCTGATTGCCCAACAGGTCACGAAGGGTTGTGAGAAGGTGATTGTACGGTACACAACATGCCATGAGTATAGACACTAGACTTCGGCACTGCAAGAAGTATATTAGTCGTAATTGAAGGGGGAAAAACCGGACTCGACGTGATGAAACCTCTTCGATATCCCAGACAGAAACTGCCCGCCTTGAAGCTGTGGCCATGAAGAAAGAAAAAAAGCGACTGGCCTTGTGCTATTTAAGAGAATTTTATATCTCCAGAAGGACACATTCCCGAGCTGAAACGAGTGAGCAAGGTTGCTGTGCGGGTACCAGGCCAACATTGGACCGGAATGCACAGGCATGCATATGGCCTAGATATATAATATTGGAAATTTGGAGTTAACTGAAGGCCTTGGCCCACAGCTGCCTGAGAATGCGGTCCAAGGAGTTGAAAATTTGTAGAATTGCAGAACATTATGAAATTCAAGTTGAATTCAAGCCAATCATTGGAGGACTCCAAGAATACAAAAGAACACACTAGTTGTAGAGCCGTAGAAACCAATGGACTTGCCACTTCAGTGGTCCCGAGGATGCGCTAGAACAACTCTCCCAAAACACCATTGAGCACTCGCGAGCACCCAACTCATGAGAGCTATATCTCAACAACCAATAAACTATTGATCTAGCGAGAAAACGAAATCGTGAATAATTATTTTTGGGACATTGTCCTTTGGTGATGTACGGGTGGTGGAATGGCACTCGGTTGAATGAGAATTGTAATGCAGCCTGAGTCTGGATTTGCTTGAATTAATTTGAATCTCGTTTGAACCCATGTTTCATGGAGAAACGAAAATTGCCTTTTTGGGTCGTTCGCAGAGCGGTGGCTGCACGTGCCACTTTTTCCAAACTTTTTCGATTCAAGAACGTTAAACAGAATGCCCTCCGCTGTTGTCCTAATCGCTGACGGGACTGAAGAGATGGAGTTGTATGTGTCTTTCCTCAGCCACAAGCCTGGCTTGATAGCAAACTTGCAGCACAATCACCTACAACACGCTTGTGCACGCCGGAGTCGCGTGCTGCTCTGCCTTCGTTCCTGCTGCAAATGCTTCTGTAGGACGGCCGTATGCCACCAGATCACGTGGGATACACATCATGTACAATGCAGCTTTGGAGACTCGAAGCAGTTCCTCCCAGTGGGTGTAGCATTATTGACGAGACGAAGCAAGACTGATCATATGTTGTCCGGAAGAGCTCGTACGATGCGCTAGTCATTCCCGGTGGTGTGAAGGGCGCAGAGATGATGTCCACCAACCTCACCGTGCAGAATCTTCTGCGGGACTTCCTCGCAGGACAAGATCGCCGGAATGATTTGCGCTGGTGGGTGGCTCCCACATTTGACCTTTTCTTTTCTTTCAGCTCAAGGGGATTCGGGCCGGTGAAGCCGGGACATAGGGAGGTAGGTAGGTACAGTCATCAGGCCGAATAAAAGAAAAGAAATGACCTCTCAAGAGATGGGTTGGAAATCATTTCAAATCACTGTAGAATGCTCCTACTTACCTCTCTATATATATTTTGTGTGTTTCAAACCCCTAGTTTTACATATTGAGGCTCAAGATGAGTTTTTGGTGCAAGAGCCTCAGCAAACTATGAGATCACTCAGGCTGTGCTGCATCAAACAATCATGTAGGTGGCCGCCTATTTTTTTCACTCAGACATCCTTCCGTAAATGCCGTCCCTCATCGAAAACTTCTTCTGTGTAAAGATCCCTGGTCCTGCAGTGATTGTTCGCTAATACTACTTCCAATCAGGTCACGGTACACTTTCTGAATCAAAACCCGAGGCTCTAGTGTTCCACCACGTGCGATGGGGTTTTTGCAAATCTTCTTCTCTTCCTGCTTCCATTTACAATCCTCACTATCCATACTCTCAGCAATGAACTTGGCTTTCGGGGGGAGATACCAATGTACTTATGTTCGTTTAAAGTACTCGTTACCTCTTTTAATTCATTGTACTTATCTCCTCTTCCATGCTCCACATGGGCTCTATGCAAGTTTCAGTCAAGTTTCGGCCAAGTTATGGCAGGTTACAGCTGTAGCCGAGCGGAATTACCCGATTGGGATGGCCACGTGATAGGTAGGTATGCTAGTGGTACGCTGAGACCATGTTTTTGAAAAAATACGGCCCAAGTGGATTTTTCACTGACTCAAAACCCCTTGTTTCAGCTTATTCAAGTTGAAATGCAAGTAGCCCGGCCGCTCTGACCGCCAATCTCCCGTGGCAGCCGCTGACCTCCCACCCCAGCGTCAAGGTGCAGCTCGAGAACAGTCTGACATTCATCTATGCATTCATTCATTTCACGTACTTAACTCACCATGACATTCACAAAATTATCATGAAGACTTTGAATACTCCAAGGAGCCCGTCGTCGTCTCCAATACTGTACTTTTTCGTTCAAATCGACAGGGGGTGTGACACGTGACCCATTTTACCTATTCGACATTTCGGCAGCCGCCAATTTTTTGCGTGACACCTAGAAAATTTCGACATTCGAAGTGAAATTTTCGTCTTTTTGCACTTTTTTGGCAGATTAGGGACCTGTGCCACTGCCTGGAGGTTCGACAGAGGCCCGAGTGACACGTGACCTCGACCAAAGTTTGTGATCGACAGGGGGATGCGTGACGCGTGACTGCCGATTTGAAGCAAAAAGTACAGTACACGGGTTACGAGGTAGGCAGATTTCACTTTCACTTCCGCTTGCTGTAACTTATGATATACTGTTCGATCTCCTTCAATTTGTATGGTCACAGGTCACAAGCCCCAAATATTTCGTAGGTCACAGGGCCCAAACAGGGCCACAAGGGCTCAATACGAAAGGTTCTCACCAATTTAACACAAAAAAATTCCCTCCGAGCGGCCCTGCGGGACGGTTTTATACGAAAAATCTCACAAGTCACACAGGGCGCAAGCCCACATACGAAAGGATCATTTCGTATTTGATGTCACACGCCAAAGTGCTGTACGAATTGAACGAAACGGAACAGTATGCTCAATCTATCAATTTTATTCTAGTCGTGGCCCAGGTTCTACTTTCATTCCGCGCCCAAATACACCACGCTCATGACACCCCAGGCACCGCCTTTCCCTTCGCGCTCACGCTCGTGGAGCTCCTCTGCGGCGCAGACAAGCGCGCCGAGGTGTGCGCGCCGATGGTATTCCCGCCTAACACCCCGTTCTAGGTTTCATGCATTCCACCTCGTACGAAAGAAAGGAGCAGAAAGAAGAAGAAGTCCGCAGTAAATCTTGTCCGTATCTGTACATTCCAAATCCATCGAATCCAATCCAAATCGAATCCAAATGCAAATCTGAACGGGCTCGAATCGACTCCTCCATACCACCCACGTCCAGACGACAAAGTGTTACGTCCTAACGACCAAAAATTGCTCCGGCACATCCGGGCTCTCGTACTTCCCCAAAGATCGCTCCACGACAAGTTCTCCCGTGTCTGTGCGCCGGACTTTGCGCTCAACCTATACGGCATGCACGGCGTCAGAAAGTCAGATTAAAGTGGAACGGAGCAACCGCACCTGCCACACGCAAGCATTGCACCCGAAGAGCGCGATCGTGGGGGAGCAGCGGCGCACGATCGGGAGCGCATCGGGCGCCTTGAGGATCACGGGCACCTCAACGTCGAGCCGCGTGTACACGTCGGAGTCGCGATCGGAGGGGGAGTTAGAGGAGACGACAGTGGTGGTCGTGGGGAAGTTGATGTTCACGGCAGCGAGGACGTGGGCGCGCGCGAGGAAGGCTGCGAGGGCGTCCTGCGTCATCGGGGAATCCCAGTCAGCAAGCGCAGAGATGCGGGAGGAGGGGATGCGAGGAGGACTCACCAACGCCATTGGGTCCACAACGAAGAACAACTGCCTCTGCGCCGAACACCGCACGCACACGTCCTCCACCGCGCGCAGGCTGATCGACATCCGATGCACCGACACGCGTGTCAGGCGCGGCCTGTGCGCGTCCACCAGCGCGCGCCCGAAGTCGTCCGTCTCCGCCGCAGCGGTCGGGTGAAGGAAGAGCGGGTCGGGGGCGTACAGCTGGATGATCTCGAGCAGGGGCGCGTGCGCAAGGAGAGTGAGCCCATGCGTGAGCCAGGTGGGGGTGTGCACGCTGAGGGTGAAGGAGTGCAGGCGCGCGAGGACGGTGAGCGTGGAGGTGCAGTGTGCGGCGAGCGAGGCGATGTCCTGCGGTGGAAGGGTGAGCGTGTGCAGCAAAGAGGAAGAGAGAGGCTGGGGGAGGACGCACGAATTTCGGGGCGAGGCCCTCGAGCGCGAGGGCGCGGAGGCCGGCGGCGTTGTGCCAGATGATGGGGGAGACGCCGCAGTGGGTGACGCGCAGGCAGCCTGAGGGAGAACTGCTCCAGGTGCACGAGGTTCGGCGCGAGCGCCTCGAGCACGCTGTCGGTGACGAGCGGGGACGTCTGCACGGGTCGATCATTAGATCGGGTTTGGCACGTCGTTGAGGTTAGCTTACCTTGCATATCAATTTCAGACTTCGCAGCTGCGGACCCGTGCGCGCCACCCACGGCGGCAGTCGCCCTACCACGTCCGCGCTCGGCATGATCAGCGAAATCCGTCGCAGGTGCACGAAGCCCTCGAGGATGCTCGCGTCGTAGTGCCCATCGCTGTGCCCGTTGATCTCGAGCTCCGCCAGCGTGTCCGAGGCCTGCAGCACTCTCAGCACCGCGGAATTCAGCGCTCCATCGCGCGTCCAGGTGCACGTGTGGAGATTCACGCAGTTCTTGAGTCCGGCGAGGACCAGCTCCTCGAGGTCGCCGCCTCCGAGGGATGTAGAGACTTTGGGAAAGTCGCGGATCTCTAGGGCTAGACTCAGCGATCGTGGACGAAACCCGACGCCGCGCCCGCCGCGGTAGACGTGCCGCCCGCGCATGACGGGCGCGGGCGGAGGGTGCAGCGTCACCGGCAGAGACTCGGCGATGGTCGTTTGGAGGGGCTCCCATGAGATGAATCCGAGACCGAGGTTGAGGGAGAACCACGAGCTGCTGCTGCTGCTGTAGGGCTTGCTGCTCCTCTCCAGATCAGCGTTTGAGGCGGGTTTCTCGACGGGTACAGCGATGCCGCCCTTGGGTGCCCGTAAGCGACGTGAGAACGAGGACAGCACGGCGCGGACGAGAAGGAAGACGAGGAGGGCGGCGGCGAGGGTGAGCGGGAGGTGGAGCCATGAGAGCGCTAGCCCGTTGGGGAAGGCGGCAGGGAAAGGGAGGGAGGGGTGGCCATGTACCGGGAGGATGAACATCTCTGCGAGTCCGGGGCGGCGACGACGAGGACGAGAGGTGGGCGCAGAAGCAAAGAGCGGCTAGCACGGACGCCTGTGGGAGTTATGTATCCGGCAGTGCAGCCGACTGATCCTGTCATTGATCGCCGTTCACAGCTGTCTGAGATCCTGCCATGCATGCCATACACCATTCAAACTGGAAGCCCCTGCTCCCCATTATTTGGGACCTTTTCGCCCATTTGTTTCGACATTTGTTTGGGTGTTTTTCGGGATATTTGGCCCATCGCGTCATGCGGCTCACACACGGCGGATGATCTCCGCGTGTGCGAGCACGCTGTCCACCCACGACGTTCATTTCAGCGCCGCACCGACCAGTGGCGATTCATTCATTGCTTCATCGTCTCGTCTCATTTCCCCATTCATCTCAGACTCCCCCTGAACTAGCCCACGCCTGTCTCCAATGCTCCCTGCATTGTACCTGAGACTCGGCGTGAACCTCAGACGGGTTCCTGAGACCGGCTGAGACCCGACTCATCCTGTCTATCCTTCCCGCCCACAATTCCTCCAGAGAATGTGTAGCTATTACGTATACGGCTACGGCCGTAAACCGTAAACATTTTTGGCCAATACGGTACACACCACCAAATGCTGCGCCCCCAATTCCAATTCCAATTCCAATTCAAGCAAGGTTTCATTCAATCAATCGGAGCTCAACCGAGTGGTCCACGTTCTTATTTCTCCCACTCGAATCCGAGACTGAGTATTTTTCCTTTCCGTCCCTTTCCGTGCTCATCCCCAGTGCGAATACCGGTGAATCCAAAGCGGACTCGGAATGAGTGCGCCGTCCGCACCTGCGCAAAATGCGACAGCTGAAAAAAAATGCCAATGCAAAGCAGATTGATCGACTCGGGCTTGGACTGTAGAGTCCAAGTATTATACTTTCGCAATCACTTTTTTGTCTCGCTGCTCAAGTTCAACATTTTATTGTTGGAGCTGGCCCTGACCGGCAGCCGGAATTCAGTCCAGGTAGAGCTCTCACTAGACATCCATCCGTACCGACGACTACTTACTTTCAGACGGCTCGTACTCACCAGAAATATGGGTCCAACGCGCAGCGGTGCGCACCTGCATCAGTTGATGCGGGAATTTTATGGATATGCAGGACCCGCCCGTTCGACTCGGGCTTGGACCATATCGGCTCAGCAATTTTTTTTTATAGCCTGCCCTACTCTAACTGTCAAGATGCGCAACATTTTGTTCCCGGAGGGCCGACAGCCGGAATTCACACCCAGGAGACTTGTGGTTCGGCCGAGTGGTCCACGCATGCATGCCTCCTATCCGTTTATCCTGTGTTCTCGCGTGGCATGCCTTGTCTTTTCTTAGACTCTTCCCCAATGGCCCAGTGGCCATACCGACTACTTACATGTATCCTCGTGGCGTTCACGTCATATGCATTCATTTCGCCCATCCGAGTCGGCGCTTCCCGAAACGCGGCGCCCCGTCGCACCATCGACTCGCGCACACAATGATGCTCGATGCTTATTCGATGAGCGCCATTTCTCCTTGTCTTCACCCCTTGTACGTCTCATCGCACTGCACGCAGCATGGAAAGACATCTGCCTCTTCAGACTGCGTGCGAACGACATCCTTGCCGGTAAGTACCCGCCGTGGCATCGCTCGCTTACAGCTATCCCAGCATGACGGTGGCGTCTCCAAGCCACGGAAAATCCCGACGTACTTGAAGACGGAGCGCAGTGGATGTGCACGTCTCCTATGCGTGTGTCGGATGGTCGTGAACTTGAGTCTGTCGTTGAGAACAACTCTTCCATACTACGGACTATGGAGGAATGCGACCCTTTGCACCGCAGAGACCCTGGGTGCCTTCCATCTGCGTGACGCGGTGGAAATGATAATATCAATCTCCCTTACGTTTGATTGCCATGACGCCGGAAGGAGGTGCTCGAAGAATATATTGAAGGACAGACATTTGGGCCTGGGCATAAAGGGTCGTTCCTGACTCCCTCCCTACTTGTCACCTGGTAATCGCATCGCGCAATTTCCTGTCGATTGACTGCCTCCACCATGGTTCTCCCCACAACCCTGCAGGTGGTTCCGACTCGGAGTCGCCTCACCCACGTCTTACCATTTTTTAGCTCGCGATGCGTGTCTCAGCAGCATCCATCTATTTTTTTGACTATATAACGACACTCCCTAGGTTTCACAGTTTCCTTGAGTGTGCACGACGTCGTACTGACCCATTGTGTACAGTGAATATCGCGTATACAAGCGTCAGAAGAAATGGTGGAATCCCTCTGCGGCATGTATCCTGTTCGTACTGTGCAGATACGTCACCCTGGTCTCCATTGTTATGGCTACTGCGTTCTTCTTTGGTACAAACTGGACCGAAAAGACATGTGTGCCTGCCGTGTTTGTCCCTCATTAGTTCAATTTATCGCCATTCACATGTTTTGCAGCGGCGGAGCATTTCGTGCGCTGAGCGCATCGATTGTCTCAATCATATTCATCTGGCGGACATGGGCAATTTGGTGTAAGAATCGAGTGTGTCATATTCCTTCTCTCGTGGGCTCTGGCTAATTAGACTCCAGCCGGTTCTTTATTTCCTGATGATCGCCTTTATCCCTACCACGGCGTTCACCTGGGGGTTCGTCTTCCGTCAAGTACCAGAGGTTGGTAGCGGTGGAAGTTGCTCAGGCCTTGCGGGGAAGGGAGTGTTTGGTGCGAAGTGGCCCTTTGCATTGGTATAACTCCTGATGCTCCGTTCTGGTCGCTTTTGATTCTGATTTTCTTTTCGATAGGCTAACATGGCAGGTTCCCGTGTAGTTTGTGGAATCGTTTTTCAGCTCAAACTCGTCAGGTCTTCGACGCACTATGCGTTGGCTTGAGTACATATGAGCTGGCTATCAATATCAGGAACAGGTCGAGGTGTGAGCGTCTTTTACCCAATGATTTTTATGGTCAAATATCTTCAATTCTTCTCGTGGAGTAGGTGATTTCAGCTTCTCCGGTACTTTCATCTTAACACTTGCCCAGCGGTCTGGGATACTTCTTCACATCCATTGCGCTTCAGGTGTTGAACCTTATCTTCCTGTTGTCATCCGTAAGTTCCTGTTCGGTTGATATGCACAGTTATCCCAAGTTCCTGTTTTTCCATAGGACCCAGCTAAGCAGAACACCATGATCACATTTACGAACGCAATGACAGGCCTTCTGTCTCAACGCATCAGTAATGACTCCCCATCTTTCGATCGAAAGATACTGACTGTTTCAGTTACCTCCCTCTCTCAGCGTGTCGTCACGGACCCATCGACCAATGAGAAGTCGCTGTCGCGATCGCGCTGGGCCAGGGCGCTTCAACGACCCGGTCTAACCGGGCCAACAGAGAACGGGATCGAGCTGGGCGGCCTGGGTCATGCTGTGTCCCTGTCGGTGTCAGTGACTCAGGCACAAGTCACGAACGCGGAGAACACGTTTACATACGGAAAGGACATAGACTTGGACAACTACGCGAACAGCGTGAAAGGAGGCCCACCGGTTTAGTATCTCCTTGCATCGAACACATCCTTAACTTGGAGGCGGAGTATTCAGACACCCAGATGTATATTGAGACATAATGAGTGTAGAGAATTTACTAAGCGGCAGGGGACCCGGGTAGCAAGAACAACACAGCAAGAGAAAATTTGGCCTGGTAAGTACACAGATGGTGGTGGTACGAAGGCGAACAGATGAGGTCCGAAGACGCGCGTAAACTACGTAACATATGCACAGCCCCGTGGTTGATCCGCGAGCTCGCCAAGCTTGCTCACGTAATGCCAATTCTCCACAATGAGTATATTCACAAACAGGACAAGACAGACCTTCGCTTCGCTCCGGCATGCGAGACAAACTTTGGAATTCAGAAATATATTTATTGCAAGCAGTGTATGTCGTGTATGGAATTTCACCGAGGAAATTCCAAAACAGCAGGAGGTGGATTAGCCGATCTTTCTATCCATTGAGGCAATTCTGGTATGAAAGTTTCTGCCTAACTCTCAAGGAAAGATTGTAGAATTTTGCTCCGGGGGACGAAACTTCCGGGCAAAGGTGGGTTGCAAAGACAGTCTAGGGCAGCGAGGCCTGGTTGCAAACCAGTGAGGTGTCTACCATACATAGTAGGCTTTTATATCTAAAGAATATCAAATATGTATCCAATGAGTCAGAAAGCTATTGAATAAACTGCAGAAACCATGCGAGTGAAATAGGATTTAAATGACTTGAAACAATTGGTCAAGCTTGTATTTCCAACAAAGATCTTTCTGGTATCAGAAAGAGCATTAGAAACCGACGGATGGTATGAAAGAAACAACAGTCAGCCATGCACAGTGGACATGAATTTAGCTCAAGGCATTGTCTTTCGACAGCATCGGGACCGCGGACTGATTGATATATTGCGCAAGTCCCCAGCCAAGGACTGAACTCAAAGACGTAGTGCAGGCAACTGTAGTTGATCCAGTGGTGCCCTGTGAAAGACTCAAGCTACAAAACGAAAGAGAAAGGAATAAATTTGAAGCTGCAATTGCAAGGCAGATTGGTTCATGAAGAGAATTGTGATGACACCCAAGTAAAGATCCAAGCTAAGTAATGAAAGACCATTGAGTCAAGTCGGGGTGAGGGGTCTGAATGCAGAGAGTTAATCAGGCCACAGAATGTACCAAAATCCAAAAGGGAAAGTGAGGAGATGAAAGGATAATACAAAACCCCGTCTCTTTATACACGCAAAGGCCATACGTGGCCGCAGTCACGGTATGACAAAGATCTGTGGTTCTGCGGCGTAGTGGGGACTTGAATGTAAATAAGGCAATTTATTCGCACTGGCAATTCACAGGACTTGGCTCTGTAACTCAAACGTCACAATACATCCAGTTGCCGACAGTTCACAGTCATTCCAGAGGTCCGCAGAATTGGAAAATGTCGCCTGAACAGGTATAAGTGCACAGCGGCGAGGTTTGCGCAGGCCGCAGTGACATGAAATGGGTGCTGCAAAAACTGCGTGCCAATGCAAATGGGGAGATGCACTGTTATTTGAGCAGAGGAGGAGCCAATGGAGGTAACTACATGGGGTAAGAGCACAGCCGAGGAGGCATTTCGTTAAAGAACGGTTAATTTAATTATCCTAGTCTGTTGTTAAGCACGGGAGGTAAGCGCTTGTTACATAATTTGCACCGCCACGGTGGCGGTGCCTGTCGTCGCGTCCCCGTCGTGTCGTTTACTCTCGCTCTTTTCTTCCGCTTTCCACACTGTCTAGATGTGTTTTCTTCCTTGTTCTATCTATACTCAACCCCAGCCTATGACACGAACCCTTCAAGAGCGAGAATGGCGAACTATAGCGGATTGGCTGGTCTTCCGCACTTGACTCCTCTTCTCCGCAATAGATGAGGCCCACTTGATCAATATCTGGGGTGCTGAGTTTTGCGAGGCATTTACCCACATTGGACGCTTCTTCCGCGGCTGTTTTCCCAGCTCAGCATCGGTGGTCGCCTTGACTGCAACTCTTGTGCCAGGAGCAGCAACCTCATCTGTCTGCACCTCTCTCGGCCTTTTTGATGGCGCCTTGCACCTCATTCAATGCAGTAATGAACATCCCAATGTCCAGTTCATAATTAGATGCGCATAACTACTGAAAAGCTTGTACTTAATTCATAGACTAGTGACTAAAGGTCATCTTCTACGCAATCATTGTCTGAATTACCCTCTCCCTCATCGTCATCCATATTCCATTCCCCTCCGCGTCTCGCTCCCCTTCTCCCTCGCCGTCTAGTTCCGTGCCCATGCCCGTGGACGATGACATGAGCAGGCACATTGGCTACATGCATGCCAGCAATGTCGAGACGGAATTTACGGAGAAGACGAGGAGAGGAGAGCAAGAACAAAGACAGCCCCTTACAGAGTGAGTGCCTGCCTGCTGTAGCAGGGATGTCGAGAAGCGGGTGGGGTGAGACTGGGAGAGGCGAGCGTGAATGCATCCGGCACAGGTGGTGTGCAGGACGTAGTAAGATGAACTGTGATGCGGGTCTCGTAGGCTTCAGGTTGCTGAAGAGGGACTCGCAAGTGCGCAGTCCGTAGACGCAGCACTCGCGAGGTTTGAGGCTGGGGGCCGCTGACTCAGGCGCCCACCACCGTTGTAACCCATCGACTAGGGGGTGTGTGACCCACACCTGGGACCTCCTGCAGCACCGTTGTTGTGGAGCAGTTGTACGCATGCTCAGGCAGGCAGGGCGACTGTGGTGGTCCCTGGTGGGTCCTTTAGTCTTCACACATCGTAGTGTAAAGCAAGTTAAAAGATGATATTATGTTAGTGATGTTGTACGTAATTACACTATGATTAGATATGTACAAGTCCGCATATTGCTAGCTAGTACGCTTGTCGTGTCCCTTTGGTGTACTACCCTGTCACACAAACGGTGCCGGTGGGAGACCGCCTACACACGGTATCAGGGGTGCACAGGATCACCTCGGACTCTGAAGACACATGGAGGGCATGGGAAGGGAATATGGAGCGTACGGGTGGAAAAAACAGATGGCGCTTTCTTCGCCCAAGGTCGTGATGTGTCTGGGGAAGGGGCGCAAAGACTCCTGGTGCGGACAGGGCGGACGGGATTTCATCGATGTTGACGGGCGCCTCGTGACATGGGAAATGTCAACTGCAACAGGTTGAGCACCATGAGCGTCTTGAAGTTCCCGCTCAAGAATTTTGCAACAAATACATCAGCTGCACACATTCAATCAACCTCTCGCTCGATCCGGCAGTGGAGAAACAAACATACCTTCGAGTTCCGATACAGCACATGCACGCCCGGCCTGCTCCCCAGCACCGCGACCATGTCCCCCAGCACGCTGAAACTCCGATTGATGCTCTGTGTCTCCTTCAGCTGCTCGCCCCTGGCACCCCCCGCCACACTCGCGCCGAGCCCATGCCCGAGTGTCGCCAGCCGCTCGCTCCTCACCAGATGCACCAGATTCAGTGTCCCCACCCACACACCCTCTCCCCCGCTCGCGCCGTCCTGCACACCGCGGATGCGCAGCGTAAACACCGAGTGCGAGCGCGATGAGCGCTCTATGAGCGTCACGGCAATGGCCCTGCGCCTGCGCGAGGAGGCGAGGACCTGCGCGGGTGAGGTGAGCGCGGGGGTGAGGACGTCTGACGGTCTGAGACGGACGTGAGGTGTGTGGTGAGGTGGTGGTGGATCTCGTGCTTGCGAGCCGTAACCGTATTACGGCGCGGCTGGTTGCTATTCGCCTGCTATTCGCCTGCTCCTCGTCCTGCACCTCGCCGGGTCACTACTCGGTCGCGTGCCCAGCGCAGGCCACCAATGCCAATTCCAATGCCAATTCCAATTCAAGCAAGGTTTCATTCAATCAATTGGATCTCAACCGAGTGGTCCACGTTCTTATTTACTCGAATCCGAGACTAAGTATTCTTCCTTTCCTTCCCTTCCCGTGCTCATCCCCAGTGCGAGTACTGGTGAATCCAAAGCGGACTCGGAATGGGTGGGCCGTCCGCACCTGCGCAAAGTGTGACAGCCTGCAAAAAATGCCAATGCAAAGCAGATTGGACCATCAAGTACTGTACTTTCGCAGTCACTTTTTGGTCTCGCTGCGCAACATTTTATTGCCGGCAGCCGGAATTCAATCCAGGTAGAGCTCTCACTAGACTTCCATCCGTACCGATGACTACTTACTTTCAGACGGCCAGCCTCCTACTTCCCAGAAATGTGGGTCCAACGCGCAGTGGTGCGCACCTGCATCAGTTAGTGGGGAAATCTCATAGATATGCAGGACCCGCCCGTTCGACTCGGGCTTGGACCATCACCTTCGGCTCAGCAATTTTTTTTCATAGCCTGCCCCACTCTAAGTTGGTGTCGACTGTCAAGATGCGCAACATTTTGTTCCCGGAGCTGGCCGGCAGCCGGAATTCACACTCGGAAGACTTGTGGTTCGGCCGAGTGGTCCACGCACGCATGCCTCCTTCCAAGGTTTATCCCATGTTCTCGCATGGCATGCCTTGTCTTTTCTTAGACTCTTACCCGATGGCGCAGTGGCCATTACATTCTGCATGACAGCCTGAAATTCGAATCCGTCGAATCCGACCCCAACTATCTGGCTCCGGTGCGCACTTCGCAATTCATTAAGCGTTCCCGTCCTGGCCCGAGTCTACCTTCCAGCCGTAGGTCGCGTCCCGCCGTCGACGATATCTGTCCAAAGCGGAGTGGTCCGCACCTGCTCCACATGGCCCGTATTGTGAAGATCGCGCTGAGAGAGAAATAAAATCTGAATGAATATTGGGGTGCTATACAGACAGCTTATATACTGTACAGAAACCTATCTAGAATGTACTACAAGTAGAGAGAACGAAGGGAAGCTGAGTAAAGTAGTAGTAAGACTGAGTAAGTGGAATCGGGCAGAAACTCGGTGAAAGTCGGCGGATGGGAAAGGCCGAACCGTGGGAAGAAAATAAATAACAACACTCCCCCTCAAGCGCGAGTCATACCGAGGCGAGAGACAAAGTACTTGTGCTTGGATTTGTCAAGGGCTTTGGTGAACAAGTCTGCAGTGTTCTCCGAGGTTGGGTAGTAGGAAACTGACACTTTGTTAGAAGTAAGTCTCTCCCGAACAAAGTGATGCCGAACGTCGATGTGTTTAGAGTGGGCGTGAAAACCAGAGTTCTGCGCAAATGAAATGGTGCCGTGGTTGTCGACAGAAATATGAGTAGGGTGTGGGGAAATATAACCGAGTTCTGCAAGCATGCTGCAAAGCCAAAGAGCTTCGCAGACAGCGGAAGCCAGAGCCATGTATTCGGCTTCCATGCTTGACAACGCGGTGGTCGGTTGCTTCTTGGAACTCCAGGTGACGACTCCCCCTGCAAGTGTGGAGAGGTAGCCAGTGATGGATCTGCGGTCGTCTGGAGAATTTCCCCAATCAGCATCCGAAAACAACTCAATCACGGAATGGCGGTCCGAGTTGAACTTTATGCCGAGATTGATGGTTCCACGAAGGTAGCGAAAAATGCGCTTCACAGCCGTGAGATGCACAGGGCCAGGATTCAGACTGAATTGAGATACAGTCTGAATTGCGAAGGAAATGTCGGGACGGGTGCAGATGGTAGCATACATGAGAGAGCCGACCATATGCTGATAGACATGTTTGATCTCGGGGTGAGATTCCGAGTCAGGTGTCTTGGTGAGTTTGACGTGGGAGTCCATGGGTGTGGAAACTGGACTGGCATTGTGCATCTGGAACCGCTCGAGGATTTTTGTGATGTACTGAGATTGGCTCAGAAAAATTGAACCATCAGTGTCTCGGGAGATTTCCATGCCTAAAAGCTGGCGGATGGGGCCGAGCTTTTTGATGTTGAACATGGATTCGAGCTCCGATTCTGTGGCGGTCATGAGAGCGGGTGAAGAAGCAAGCACAGTCATGTCATCAACGTGAACACCAATGATTGTGATGTCGGCGCCATTGCGTTTGATGTATACGCATTGGTCTGAAAGAAGTCGGGTGTATCCGTGGGAAAGGAAGGAGGTATTGAGCTCGAGATTCCAGACGCGGCCTGACTGTTTGAGGCCATAGAGTGCCTTGTTGAGTTTCCAGACATGGGTAGTGCCGTTGTGATTACGAGTACTTATGTAATCGTTCATAATATTCCTGAAGGGACGTTTTTGAGACCTCAGTGAAAGTCAGTATACAAAATCTGTATAAAGGTAAATAGTGGCTGTGTTGAAGTAAAAGTACTCTACAAGACTACATTCATTCTAATGTAATTAGTGGCAGTGCGGGTGAGGTAATCCGAATCACCCCTCGCGTGAGTTTGATTCCACATGTGGCATGCTTCTTGCGGGATATGTCCTTGAGTTTTTCGGCGAGGTCCCGACTGCGAGGATCTTTAGCTGACTCCAACTTGTCGAGTGGAGTTCAAGGTTGAAATGCTTGAGCCCAGAATACTGAACGACTTGCTTCGAGAAACTCATGGGGTGTGCACAAAGAGGCACAAATAAAAGCCGGTGGCTCGGTATTATCCGAAGTCTTGCGTACGCAGGACTTCGGATAATACCGAGGATTTGATCTTCGGCTTGATTGCCGGTCAACCATTGAATATGAGCCGGAATAAGGTGCCCTCTCTTTCTTCCGTCTGCCGTACATCCCCGATAACGTGAGAAGGTAGGTGATCATGCTCTACAAAATTCCACGAGTCTCTGGTGGTGGGTGGTTCTAGGAGGTTTGATTGATCAGCAATCAATCAAGTTTTCCAAGTTGGGAGGCGAATCGGTGGGAAGCACAGATCTTGGGCTGTTAAATGAGGAAAACTTCATATGTAGGTTGTATTCCACAGACCAGAAGAAGGAGCCTAAGTTGAAAAGTAAGTGTGCCCTGTCGGAAAAAACATCAAAGATTCAAACGGAAAAATTTTGACACGATGACAGAAAGGAGGAGCGATATCACTCAATCATTGTGATCAGGTGGGAGATACGACAGGCAGGCAATGTCGAGGGTGGAAACAATGGGCTGGAGGTTGAGCAAGTGTAAATGCAAGGGTTGAAAAAAATGTACTGAAGTTGAGTGGAAGGCAGGAAGCGGGTGAATGAACGGACTCAAACATCATCGGGAGGAAGTGATTGACAGCAATTTCAAAATCTCAAGAGATAGAACTTGCACTCTCCGATAGAGGAAATAAAAAAGACGCCAAGAGATACTGGTAGGGGTTGGGAGATTTCAAATCTCGATCACTGGAGTGCGGGCCGGACTCCGGGTTTCACCTCTATATATACTGCTGCACAGCCGGTTGTCCTCTTTCTCTTCGCCCCCCATCACCCATACCATGCGCCTCTCCAAAATCTGCGCATTCTTGCCTCTACTGCTGCTATTTGCATGGATTTCTTGTGATGCTATGTCGAAATACCCCCGCTGCTCTGTAGCAACTACCTTTGTGCGGATAAGACAGGGCTCCTATCCTACTGCCCACAATATTCGGGGGTGCTCTCCCACCGCCTTCGGGTCGAATCAGAATACTCGGGAGTGCTCTCCCAAAGCCCTCGGGCCGAATTATCTCGCCTTCGGGCCGAACCAGAATGATCTCGCCTGGAACATTGTCATTCCAGTTGGCCCAAACTTTCCCGGCATGACGTATGCCTTCGAGGGTGCTGAACATTTTGGCGCGTGTTTTTTTTTGGTGATTTTGAATTTACAGCTACACTTGGTCATTGTGTACTGTGTATCCATGATTGGCACCTTTAACTACAGTATAATGAAGCTCCGCAGGTATATGATTCGTTATCTGATGCTCAAGCATGACTGGAAAGTTTGGGGCCGTCAAAAAGTATACCGAAGGCGGTGGTCCGGATTCAGAGCATCCACATTTATCCGCTGTTTATTTCCCTTGCACAGTTTAATATTTTGGTCCGTTTTACTCTTGTTCATCGTCCATGCGATGTGTACAACACGTCCAGACGATCTGCACATGCCGTTGGGGTATTCTCGACCACAACCTACTGGGGGAGGGTCTAAGAAATATGTCATGGCTTCAGATGTGACGCCTTGGATTCAAACCACTGAATTGTAGTCGACCCGGGTGATTTATTGCTTTTTGATAGCCACGTACCTGTTCAACAGCTTTCCCCAGAAGATAATGGCAATGCAAAGAAGTTAATCCGAGCCAATTACCCACTCCGCCTCGTTGTTGTTGGGCTATCTGGTAGTCGCCTACGGAAAATAGCAGCTGTACACGGTGTACCGGCACGGCAGAAAGACCACGTTGATGCTATACGACGGCAGTTGGAAGATCACGAATGTGTCACCTGTCCCGACACTATCACCGTTTACCAACTGGTAGCAAACACCAAGCCGGAAAAGATGGCTCAAGCTCGAGCCACCGCTCAAGCATGGCGTGAGGCGAAGCGAGACAAGAAAATGGACGCCGTTAAAGCTAGTGCTGCTCTGTTGAAGAAAAGAAGGCAAATACGAGACAGGAGGAAGAAAGAGCGTGAACCTGGCAAAGATGCTCCATCTCGGTTTCCACCAGTTCCTCCCTCTCAAGGGCTTCGACATCAAGTTATCTCTGGGATGTGTGATGAATTGGATCCTGCGACATTGGAAGAAATGGGTTGTGCGGTCTGTGGCTCCCTTACTCCTCGCATCGAGCTTACAAAGATGACTGACACCACCGTGAACTGGGACGTCCTCAAAGTCGCCGGAGTTACAAGAAAGGAACGGTTTACCAATCACGATCCTATTGAAGAGTTAGATGGCCCGGTATTAGCAGACGGGTGTGACAGTGTTTGCACAGACTGCGAAAGCACCTTGTTGAAAGGTGCAGTACCCCTGCGAAGTTTAGCCAACAATATCTGGATTGGATGTGTTCCCTGGCAGCTCAAAGACTTGTCTTTCGCAGAGAGAATGCTCATTTCCAAAGTACGGCATAATAGATGCGTGGTTCGTGTCGCATCAGGCCGAGGTAAAATGAGTGCCAATGCAATCATGTTTGCAACCCCGATTTTAAAGATATATCAAGTTCTTCCAGTGTCCAAAGATGAGCTGTCTGAAGTTCTTGCGTTCGTTTTTCTTGGCTCGGCCCGCCCAACGGAGGAAGATTTTGCCAGAACCCCGATGCTTGTGCGTCGCACGCGTGTCAAGGATGCCTTGGACTGGCTCAAGCTCAACCATCGAGATTACGCAGATCTCGAATATCGCCAGAAAATCTTCAAGATCT
The DNA here is from genome assembly GCA_029378375.1 of Mycena olivaceomarginata. Classification (NCBI taxonomy): domain Eukaryota; kingdom Fungi; phylum Basidiomycota; class Agaricomycetes; order Agaricales; family Mycenaceae; genus Mycena; species Mycena olivaceomarginata. Next base: position 49,479 of record JARKIC010001794.1, on the reverse strand, counting down.
TCCGGAGAATGGCATACCGTGTGGTGTAGATTGGAAAGAGACAGTCGAAGGTGAGACCAACAACATTGCAGAAGCTATGAGTGTCCATGACACCGGCGAAGAGGAAGAGGGAACTGCACAGGGACCTTGTTCATTTGCGGTTTCAGGACTGACAGGAGAGCAATACGACCCAATGGACATTAAGACCTTGAAAGCTAGAGCGTTGACACACCTCAAAAATCGAGGGCAAACTCTCGGTGTTGGTCAGGCCGAGGAGCCGGAGTCACTGTACCATAATATCCAGTTATACCCTCAGATGTTTCCTTGGTTGTTTCCGTACGGTTTCGGGGGCATTGGTCATCCAAGTCACAAGAAAAAGCTGTCCGAAATAAAACACAAGGGCCATTTGTTAATGTATCATGACAAACGATTCCAAACCGACTTGTATTTTCCCATGGTTGCATTCAACGATACACAAATAAAATCCGGCTCCACTGGGAGTCACTTACTCGCAAAGAAGAAGAGTTTTGAGTCTGTTGCAGAGCGGATAATGAGCCTGGATTCCGCGGTATTGAGTGACTTGGCAACCCGATTATCCGCTGGCGAGAATGTGAAGGCCAAAACCGATGCAGAGCAAGTTTGTTTTGATGTGTTAAATGATCTCGAGGTTGTTGGCGCCAAAGTTCAAGGATCCATCACCTCCAAGAAATACATGAGAAATGAGGTTTGGTCACTGATTTCGTTCAAGGGGGCACCTTCGTGGTTTATTACCTTTTCACCCGTGGACAAGAACCATCCGCTGTGCTTGTACTATGCTGGCAACAAGATTGAATTTTCTCCGAAGATCAAAGGTTCGGATGAGCGTATACGTCTGATAGCTCAGAATCCGGTGGCGGCTGCAAGATTCTTTCACCATATGTCCATGGCATTTATCAAGCATGTACTGGCTGTTGGCACAGATCACCCTGGGCTATATGGTACCACCGATGCATGTTACGGAACTGTCGAACAGCAAGGGAGACTCACACTCCACATGCACATGTTGATCTGGATCAAAGGAGCTCTCTCACCGCAAGAAATTAGAACCCGACTCTTGGATGAGAACAGTGAATTCCAGAAAGAAATGATTGCTTATCTCGAGTCATCTCATGTCGGAGAATTCTTGACCGGAACAATTGCAGAGGTCAAAGCGAAAGTGCCCTACCGAAACTATCATAAGAAAGGTCTTCACGAAGTCATCGACGACGAAGCGACTCAGCATGTTCCAATTAGTTATACAGACCCCACCCAAACACTGCCTGTGAAACCGCCGCCATTATGTGAAGATTGCACTGAACCACTCTGTGAAAATTGTGCTGCATCAGCAAAATGGTGGAGCGACTACGAAGAAACTGTTGACGATCTGATACTGAGATCCAATGTCCATACCTGCCGTCGGGGGGTTTCGGGGTCGGATCTTTCAAAACCGTTGAAGCCGGGTGCGCGCATGAGGAACGAGGTGAAAGGATGCCTGAGAAAGGATGAGTCTTGCTCGGCAAGATTTCCGCGCGACCTTTACATGAAGACTGAAGTCGATCCCAACGATGGTTCCATACAGGTTAAGAAGCTAGAGCCTATGATCAACTGTGTTACTCCGGATGTAACCTACTGTTTACGCTGCAACACCGATGTGACCAGTTTATTATCGGGGACTTCGATCAAGGCAGTGGTAGCATATATTTCCGACTATGTAACGAAGTCTAGTTTGAAAATTTACCATATGTTTCAAACAGTAAAGGCCGTGTTGGACAACAATACCGAACATATCTGCAGCTCAAAAACTGGCCGTGCTAACTCACGAGTCATGATCATGCAGATGGTGAATTCACTCACCTCGAAGTTACAGATAGGCAGCCCCATGGCCTCATTATATCTGCTAGGAAATCCAGATCACTACACGAACTTCACCTTTAAAGTTGTGTGGTGGAAGTCATACGTGACAGAAGTCAATAAAGCGTGGAATTCTTCGGCTGAAGAGTCACCTAAACCTACAGAGATTTCTAGCCAGCCCGAGGACGCTGAGAGAGAGATAGGGGATGAACTGGAACGAGTTGTGTTGGTAAAAAGTGAGAATGATTATGTTGGCTCCGACACAACGGATGATTATGTGCATAGACCTGCAGTATTTGAAGACTGCTCACTATTTGAGTTTCTGCAGATTGCCTCCCGCAAAAAGAGGACCAAGAAACAGATGGAACAATGTTTGAAGAGCATGGATGAGCGTGAGCCAATGGATGTTGACGTGGCTGAACCCGAAGATGATGACTTCATAGACCATGACTTGCAAGAAAAAGACGCAGAGCAACAGGTTGGGGACAAGACAGATGCTGTATCAGCTCATCCATTTATTCCCACCCATCCGCTGTACCGAACACATTACCTGAGATGTGACAAACGGGACCTGGAGCTCTGTGTTCCAAACTTCGTTGGTGGACCACTGCCCCGAAGGGATGAAGGGGATCGAGAATATTACTGCTGCACCATGTTAACACTTTTCAAACCATGGAGGTCGGGTGGAGATCTCAAAAATGCGGTTGATAATTGGAGTGAAACGTTCAGAGAGCACAACTTCAGTGCGAAGGCGTTGAGACTAATGAACAACTTCAATATACGATATGAGTGCAACGATGCGAGGGATGATTTCTCAGCCCTGGACAGGCGGAAACGTCGGGCACTACCTCTGTTTTCCAAAGGAGGTTCAAATTCGGACAGTGAGGACGAAGATAGCGAGTTCGAAGAGCACGGAGAAGATGGACTCAACGCTGATGCGCACACATCGCTTCAAAAAGGTGCCAAACAGATTGCCCGGGAGAAACTGATGCAACAAGCCGAAGATATCGTCAAAACCTGTGGCTGGACCTACAAACATTCGGCAACTCAGATTCCACATCCCAGGTTCGTGCCTCTCGCTGGTTTGACAGGTAAACAGTGGAAGATTCGCATCGAGAATGAGAAGGAGGCGGTGTTTGCTGCGAAATTTCGGAACGCCCCTGCTCAGGCTAGGAAGGTTAGATCTGCTGAGCATTCAGACACAGTCAACGAAACTGTACTGCTCGAATCATATTATTTCACAAAATATTTTATTGCAAAGAACAAACAGGCCCAAAAGGTGGTTGAACATGTTTCAACCGAATTCAAACTGAATACGGAACAAGACAGAGCCTTCAAGATTGTTGCCAATCACGCCATTGCCGAAAATCCTGAACAGCTTAAGATGTATTTGGGTGGCGTCGGTGGCACAGGGAAGTCGGAAGTCATTAAAGCACTTGTTAAATTCTTCGAAGGTCGTGAGGAGTCTCATAAATTTCTTGTTCTTGGTCCCACTGGAACTTCGGCTGCCCAACTCGGTGGAAGCACATATCATTCTGTCCTTGGAATCCGTGACAACCTTGGCCACGATGTACACGAGGAAAATGGGATCAGAAATGTGCGAGAGCGATTGAGAGGTGTGGAATACATATTCCTGGATGAGATCTCGATGGTTTCTTGTGCCGCACTATATGCAATTAGTGCGCGATTAGCATTGGCACGCAACGAACCTGATCTACCCTTTGGGGGAATCAATATCATTGTAGCCGGTGACTTCGCACAGCTACCTCCCGTGGGTAGCCCCTCACTCTTTTGTGGAGATAGACTTCAAGTTCCGGATGCAATCCAACCTAAAATGACGATTGGAAAACAAAAAAATACGATTGGAAAGATAATCTGGCAACACTTCACAACAGTGGTGATATTGAAACAGAACATGCGGCAGACCAAAACCTCGGAGGCTGACGAGAATCTCCGCACCTGCCTGGCGAACATGCGATTTGGAGCCTGTTGAAGTAGGGGGATGTGCCCGGTGGGAGGTTCGATGCGAGGGTCGGTGGTCTGGTAGCAGTTGAGTGGATGATGGAAATGAAATATGGGGCTTGATCCCGAGCCGTAGATTGCGAAATGAGCGAGGGAGGAGAGTAGGGGATTCCAAAAAAAATGGTGTATAACGAGTGCGAGTGAGGATCGTGAAGAAATGGCGTTGTTGGTGGCTAGAAGCCCACTGACGGCTTTCCAAAGAGGAAGGGGCGAGGTGCGTCGATGCAGCCTCTAGGCGCTTGCCTTGCACTGGCCGTGAGGATGGTGGTACAATGATAGAATTCCCCCCTCTCCCTCTCTTTACGGTACAAATAAATGCTGTAAGGTAAAACGGGGATAAATATAAAGTGTGTATAAAAGTAGATAGAAAAACCGATTTCCACATGCGGGCCCTCCGACCCTACCACAGTGCGGGGGATTTCGATGGCGACCCCGACATCGGCTTAGAAAAGGGAAGGAGGAGGAGGATGGCCGCAGGAAGGTGAAACGAGACGAAGACAGGCACGAAACGGAGGTAACTAGACACGAACGATAAGTGAGTAATAAAAGAATCAACGAACAGATGATAACGATTCCATGATCTGGTCCAAAATGCGATAGAAAACCTTTCGCAGACTGGGGCATGATGGAATCTCGTAGCCGACATTCAACCGATCCATCGTGTCGATGAGCTTTCGAAGCTCGTTACGAATGGGCGGGGAAACGAAGAGGAGTTCGAATATGTTCAATGCGATGTGAGGCGACGAATTCTCAGATGCTGCATCCGTTGGTGGTTTCGAATCAGGAAAGGGTAAGCGAACAGGAAGATAAATGGGAGGTGAACGAAGGCGCTCGACAGGTGGGAAGTGCGGGATACTCGACACACCACTGTGATCTGAATGGGGAATAGGACGCGGATGTACTGCACTAGGAGGAGACACATGCGGGGGATTCGAATCAACGCTGGGCTCGATGGTGCGAGGACGATTGGCGGCAGCTGCGGTGACGTGCGGGGGATTCGATTTCAAGGTTTGATGGTCTGGACTCGAAATGCGAACTGGAGGTTCGACTGGCGAATGCGATGTGTGCGATCGATTTAAATTCGCGATAGGGATAGCGCTCGGGAGATGATTGGCGATGGGCGTGCATGGAACGCGACGAATGTGCGGGGGATTTAATTTAGAGCTGCCGGGCGACGTCGAAGGGCTACGAGGCGAAGCGCGAGCGGGGTGTGAAGAGGGCCCCCGAGGAGACAGCAAGCGCGCCGCAACTCCGCCGGGATGTCGCGTCATGGGGAGTGGTGAACCGTCGAAGGAGACGAGACGAAAGTCGAAGTTGAACATAGCGAGCTTGTTGGAGATGAGCTCGAGGGTGCGCGGGCAAAACCGGGGGTGCAAACGATGTTTACCCGTTCCACCGCACACGAAGCAGCGGCGCGATCGATTTTTGCGACGGGTAGATGGCAAAGGTGAAGCGTCGAGGTTGGAATGTGAAGTGAGAAGCGTAGGCGGCAGCGCGGACGATGTGCAGGATAGCCTGTGGCGCGGTGCAACATGAGGATGTAGAATGTGTGAAGCGGCGTGAAAACGCGAGGAGATGGCGGCAGGGATCGTATTTTTGTGAGGAGTAGAAGTCGAAGGGGAAATATCGAGTTTGTAATGCGAAGGGGGACATGTACCCGATGGCGCAGACGAAGCGCAGGGCGGCACGGAGCACGGTGCGACGTGGGGATGCGAGACGTGCGAGGCGACGTGGAAATGCAAAGAGGTGGCCGCGGGGACAACTCGAGTGCCTCCGCCGAGGACTTGCCGCATGGGGGACGACATGACGTATGACGCGGGGACATGACCGAACAACGACATGACAGTCGTGATGGAATGGAAAAATGTCGAAAGGGAGGACAGACCACACGGAATACCCCCAAAGATCCCACTAAAGACCTTTTCCCCTGCGGTGGTCACCACTGAAGTAGGGTAATAGACCCGGTAGCAGGTTCAGAAGAAAAAGGATAAGGACAAAAATAGTGCCGACTGGTAGGTAGGGAAAATGCAATAAAAACGGAGTAAGGGTGTAAGTAAGGATCCTGACGTGAAGTCAAGAGTAAGACGGAACGACGCAAAGTCTAATTCCTATTTGTGGATCGACGCGAAGTCCAAATCCGTAAGAACGAGCCGGGAGGAGCAGAGACACGGTCAGATGACCGTAGAGATGCCAAGGGACGAGTTTATGATAGAGCCAAGGAGCAGAGTGCACCGCACACTCTGTGAGAACGACGGGAGACTAGAATAGCACGAGAATTCGACACGCTCGACCTTCCGCGAAGCTGGGAGGTGGTGGTAAGAAGCCAAGGAGAAGGTGTCCATTCCACGTGTCCGGAGAGTTTACATGACCGAGTAACGAGATTCCACCCGAGGCGTCCGTTCTCTTGGACCCTCGGGGCTGCCGGTAAATACAAAACGTAAGTAATGCCCATGTCAAGGCAAAAAGCCGTGCATCCGATTGGCTTACCACCTCGCAAACTCACGGTATGCTACAGAAGCAATGGCTCAGTCTGTATGCTGCTCGGGTGAAGGAACTGCCCGCCAACAGCCCAGTGTCCCCCGTAAGACACCCCCGAGAGCGAGACCTACAAGCCGTGAGTCCCAAGGTGGCTTACCGCCCGAAAGAACGTCAACGAAGGGTACGTAAAATTGACAGACAGCAGGAATTAAGTTACCGTAACCGTCCCAACAAGAAGATCGAGTTTTAGAGCCTTTTGTGAGCTCAGATTGAATCCTGGATGAAATATAAAAGGAGCTGAAGGTATGGTTAGAGCGAAACATAGGCTGTAAACAGAGTAAGTGAATAAATTGAAGAATGTAAAAGAACGGCCATAGGAGCTGTCAATCTTCCTGCCAAGACAGATGCCGTGAAACCGAGCATGCGGAGCTATTCCACACGCCGGCTCTCGGCCCCTGCCACAGTGCGGGGGGTTTTGATGTCGCCCTCGACATCGAGAGAAAAGTAGGGGGAAAGATGGCCGATGTGGTGGAATCAAAAAGGGGTAGGAATAGGAAAGGATCGGAGATGAGGGTTGTCGAATGGGAGGAGGATGGACTTGGTGACCAAGGTGGAAACCCCGCCGTGGAACTGCTGAGTGGTAATGGCGCCGCAGAGATGCCCGAGCGATGCCCCGACGCTTTTCAGAGTCTGGCGATCCGGCCTGTAATAGAAGAGCTTGAGGCGATGGACAGTGACCGTCCCCCGAATCACGGTGCCGTTGAGCTCGCGCAAGGTGTAAACCTTGTGCGGGTGGACCTCGTGAATGATGAATGGACCCGACCACCGCATTTCTTCTTTCCGGCCGTGCTGCCCTTCCAGATTCGTCTCGTGTCGCCAAACCCACATTCCCGGCTCAAAGTCCGAGAACGAATGATATCGCATGCGGCGATTCATATTGTCTATGGATTGCTGACGCGACTGCGTCAACTTCTCGAGCGCGGGAGTAAGGAGTTCGTCGCGGCGCAAGATCTGCTGGGCACGCAAGGAGATAAGGTCCGAGTACGTTTTCACGTCGTGCCAATCTAACGTCTGCCAAGTGTGATCAGTAATATCAAACGCGAATACCGGGTGTACGCCATAGAGCAAGAAATAGGGTGAGTACCCATGAGCTCTGTGCGCCGTGACGCGCATTGCGAACAGAACGGCAGGGATATACTCCGGCCATCGTCCTGGATGCTTGGCTGACACACGAACCAAGCATTCCTGAAAGTCGCGGTGGGATCGCTCGACCGGCCCGTTGCTGTGGGGATGGTATGCCGATGAGACGATGCAGGTCACCCCGAAGCGATCCATGAGAATGCGAACAACGTTCTTGAACTCGCTGCCGCCGTCGACTGTGATAAAGGGAATGCAACTAAAACGACAAATGAGGTGAGTATAAATGAATTTTGCCCAGGTCTCTGCATCGTTGTGGACTGCAGACTTCGCCTCCGTATGGCATGAAGCCACGTCGATCGCGTGCATCACATATTTTACCCCACCGACCCCGATGCGCGACATCTCGATGGTATCGAGGTGGAAGTGCCGCAAGATCGTTGTTGCCCAAGAAGGTGAGTATGGAATGACCGGCTTGATTTTCGAACGCATCTGACAGACCAGACACGACCGAACGAACATCGCCACGTCGTCGTAGAGGTTAGGCCAATAATACCTTTCCCACAAGTAGCGGAAGGTTGAATCCCGGCCCGTGTGCCCGACGTTGTTGTGCCCCTCTGCCAAGATATCCCGACGGCGTTCCAAGTCAATAATGACACGACGTGGAGGGTGGCCTCGAGTGCCGTGCATCCAAAGGTACCCGCTAAGCAAGAAAAACCGCTTTGCCCGTTTGACAAACTGCTTCTCTGCCTTCACAGGGCTTTGCGACACCAAGACACGGGCAGGAACCCGACCCATCTTGAGGAAGGCAACGATCTCCTCCCACAGAGCAGGCGAGTCCTCCACCTTCACTGCATGCGAGTGAGAGACGCAGGTGGGTAAACTGCTCGATGGATCGAGCTCACTCGAATAGTGAGTGAAGAAGCAAAAAATTGTCTCATTCCCTAGCAAGCAGCGTTCACTGAACTCGCTAGGGACTTTCTGGATCCGAGGATCGAGAAATGAGAGTGCTTCCTCTGGAGTGCACCGCAAGAGCGAAAGGGAAAAGAGGGGAGCGTCCGGAATGGGTGGTGTGTGGTAAAGAAGAAGGGATGCGGAAACAATGGTAGGGGGATATGTGGAATTATTGCGAGTGGTATAGTAAGAATGGGGCATAAAAAAACGGGAATGGAGCATGGAAATGGATGAAAGGATGGATTTAACAGTTGGGGGATCGAGTGAAAAGGGAATAGAAAAATCGAGAGGGCATGGAATAAAGGAAGAGTATGAGGTGTTGTATAAAAGGGAGGTTGCGCCGAGGAATTTTGTGAGGTACTCCTCGGCGTCTGACTCGTCTGAGTCGTCCTCAACGCGTGGACGTCGCGATAGGCCATCCGCAGGATGATCTTTCCCGGGAATGTGCTGGACCTCAAAGTCAAAGAGGTGGATGTAGTTAATCCAGCGCGTCATGGGTGCATTCGGGAGGTCTGGTGAGCGAATCATCTTCGCAAGGAACTGGGCGTCCGTCTCGAGGCGAAAGAATACACCCCAAATACGGTGCCGCAGGTCCTTGAACGCCCGAAATACACCATAGAGCTCGACTTTGGGCTGCGAGTACCGAGACTCCACAGCATTAAAGGTGCATGAGCCAAAAATCGCCGGCTTCTTCTCAAGAGATTCAGCCAGTAAGATCTGGAACACGACCCAGCCAGAGCCATGGATGGAAGAGTCGACCGCCACCGCTATGAGTCCATGGTCCGAGGTACGAGGCCTGGGATGCAACAAGCGCGCAAGCTCGTAGTCCACTGTGACCAAGACCGGAGCGGAGGTAACTGCTCGTTTGAGCTCCTCCTGCGCTGCGCGCGCTGCGTCATTGAAGACGAAGTGATTATCTGTGGAACGAAGCAGAAGGGTGAGTGGTTTTGCAATACGCGAGAAATTTTTGATCCATTTCCGCCCAACGCCAGCTGTTCCGAGGAACTGGCGGACTTCGGAGACATTAGAAAGAGGTCCCCATTTTAAAATTTTCGCCACAATACCATGGGAAAGATGCCATCCCTCGCGAGAGACAATCGATCCCACAATCTTGAGACGAGGGGTGATGGGCACAAGCTTTTTCCCCGAGGCCGTGAGGCCTGCCGTCTCGAGACGGAGAAGAAAACGGTCAAATGTTTGAGCGTATTCAAAAATAAAGCGACGTATCCCTGGATTTTCAGGAATCGTCTCTCCATTGTAGTCAGTCCGAGGGCCTTTGATAGCGCCGTCATCCATGAAGACATCAGCACTTTTAGGGATTTCAGGTGCAATCACATGCGTGGTGCAGCGCTGAAACTCGGGCACCGCATTCGCATACCCTTGAGGTAGGCAGGTGTTTTGAACGGCGCCGATGAGCGAATGAGCGCCTGTTAAAGGGCGCGAGGACACCGCGAGAAGGCGACCATCGAAACCAGCAAAAAGATCCGCACAGCCGTAGCAGACATATCCAGCAAAACTCTCCGCAAAGTCATCGACCCGCGGTGGCAGAGCTGCGTCACGAACAACATACTGGTTGAGAGACTCGAGGTTGATCACAAGGCGCAAACCACCGGTCTTTTCAACAGCGAAAATGGAGCAACGATAACTCGCCGTGCAAGGTTCAAACTTGCCAGCTGCAACCTGCTCCTGCAAAAGCCTGCGCACCTCGGCCTCGATTGCTTTGGGAATGCGAATCGGAGGGTCCTGCCAAGGTGTGTGTTCGATGACAGGAATTTCATAGTCAGGAAAAAATTCCCGAGAGAAAAATCCTCGCTCCAAGTCAGTGAACGCGATAGCATGCTGACGCTGGTGCAAGATGTATGCAAATAGATCCGTCTCAGCTGGAGATAAATATCCCGCCGGAATCGCAGAGAGAATAATCTCTAATCGCTCCCTTGTGAGACGGTCTGTGGGAGCGAATTCGGAGATGGAAGGAGGATGAGTAGGTAGAGGATTGGGTGTGGGTATAATAACTGGTCTAAAGACCTGCGCGCTTGGGTTCGGCATGTAAGTTGGAACCGAGCGCACTTTTCTGTCAACGCGCTTGTAGCGACGTCGAACAGGGAAGGAATCAAATGTGAGAGGACGAGAATCAGAGGATTTGAGAGAGGTAGCATGAGAAGCGAAGACACGGCGAGTCCAAGGGGTATCCACAGGATTAAAAACCGCCGAGGCTGCCGCGACCTCCATTAAAAGGGAATCATAGGAGTCCGGTGGTAGAGCAGAAAGAAAAGAAAGATCACCTGAATATTCGGGGTTACCGATTAGTGCTTCGAGCGAACGGCCTATGGTCGCGCACGATACACTTCTCTCGGAAAGGCCAAGTGTATCGCTCGTCAAAAATCCGCATCATCATCACTAGCCTCCTCAGCATATGCCGCCCGATGACTCCCTTGCTGGAATCCCGTTTGGTTACGCTCATTCCCAGGCTTCAGAAGACGGACAGAGATAGTTGCGGGATGCGAACGATCACCGTCCTCCCAGAGACGGAGGTCCATGGAACCATCCCGGTCAAAGTCAATACGACCAGAGAACCACTGGATCCAGGGTTGGCCCAAAATGATCTCCTGTCTACCAGGGCTCTGGCGCGAGACAAAGAGATGATGGTCAAAATTATGTCCGCCCACACGCATGGGAACATCACGACAAAGTCCCATAAGCCGATCCGAGCCGCCGTTCACACCAGATAACGACCACCGAGTTCCCTCAGTGTCATTTGGCAATCCAAGCGACTGGACCAACGAAAGGGAGACTAAGTTCAGCTCGGACCCGGTGTCAACCAAGCACCGCACTTCTTGGCCCTTGATCAAAACGGTAATCATACCCGTAGCGAATGCAAGGAACCTTGAAGGATGAGAGGGAAAGGCATGGAAAGAAGAGTAATAGTTCGCCACAGCTTCGCCGTCATCCACATCCTCGAAAATCGAGTCATTTGGGCGAGTAACACCCATTGGAATTAAACCGGATGCAGCAGACTTGGCCACTTCCGGAGAAAGAATCTCGTACTCACCAGCGCTGGTCACATATTCGCGTCGGCGCTGAGTGTAGTCCGTGACCCTCTTTTGGAGCGGAGGCGAAACTCCAATGACCTTGCCAATAGTAAGCCCCGGAGGGACTGGCGCATTCATGAGCTCCGAAAAGACCTCGTCAACCGAGACGTTGTCTTGGATCTGCGACGAGAAGCGCCACTGCTTCCGTGCAGCATCCGGCATTTCGGAGTCTTCCTTCTGCTTGCCCTTGTCACCCTTCCTCTGCCTTTCGCGTTCCCGCCATCCGTCCTCAGTATTTAGAGGGTGCACCGGAGGTAGCGTCGCTGGGACAGGAGGAGAAGGTGCCGTGGTATGCGGAGGGTCCTCCCGTCGAGGATCGAGCCGAAACTCGTTCAAAGGCACCCCGGAACCAGACGGAGGCGCCTGCGGGGGGTTTGGAGTCTGCGTTGGGGGTTTCGAAGCAGAAGACTTCTGCTTCGCCGGCGGACGAGCATAAGGCTCTGGCCGTGAGCTGTCTCGACCACTCCGAAGAGCAGGATCGGCATACCAGCCATGTTCAGAAACGAACGATGTGTTCGCCCCCAAAGCATTACGCCCATCGAACTGAGCGGTAAGAGAAGCGGTAGAACCATGGGTAGTATTCCCGTGCCCGCGTGCACGCAAAATCGCCGCTATCCCGCCTGGGTCACGGGTCAAAGGGAGCTCTGAGCCATCCCGAGCTACGAGACGCCCATTTGGGTCGCCCATAACAAGGTTCTCGTTAAACAGCTCCTTCGCAGTGGGGCAGTGCCTCCATCCGATGGCATGAACACCAGTAAGCCCACACACAAAGCACCTTTTCTGCCCTTCAGGCGTAGTTGGGCGCGATGGCTGCTGCGACCTTTTCTCCAGGAGAGAACGCATCTCTGCCTGGTGAATGGTCAATTGATCCATGCGTGCTGCCAAGTCCTCGATATTCAACTCGGAACGCGCCGCTGGTACCGTGGAAGGTACAGGATCAAAACGAACCGCCCTCTGGGCTGGCTTCATTGAAGACACCGACGGCAATGGCGTCTGCGTATCATAGTCCATATACAATTGCCGCGCGAAGTTCTGCAGCGAATCTTCTTTGAAAAGAGCCATTAAAATTCTACGCACCTCTTTAATCGCCGGGGGTTTCGATGTAGTTCGATTTGCTGCAGGGACCTTGGCAATAACCTCGCCCATGGTCTTGGCTGGGAGACCTGTGACAAAATAAAGGTTAGCCTCGCTTTCCGTGAGCCGCCCGTCCTGGCGGATAGATCCCGCGATCTCCATAAAACGACGAAGGTAAACCTCGACATCGTTCTTCGACTCGAACGCTTGCCTAGCATGAGTCTCCGCGCAAAATGAACGAAGATCATCGATGCTGAAGCGAGTTGGTCTGTCCTCAGAGCCATAAAGTCCGTTGAGCTCCTCCTCAGCGTCGGCCCAGCTGTTGGCAGTAGGACCGAGCTCCGGAAGGTACCTCACGACACGCTTCACATCCTCTGTGCAATATTGCAAGATGTATGGAGCAAGCTCATCATCGGAAAGACCAGCACGATGACCATGCTGCTTCAAGATGGACAGGAAATCGGTGAGATTTTTGCCATCGAAGCTAGGTGCATCGGCCGAACGAGGAATTGGGAGAGGGATAATGGCCTGCATGAATTGCGGCGGGTTCGACATGGTGGGGATATGTGTGGGTATAGGAGGAATAGCTAAGGGTGTGAAAGTGAAGGATGTAGGGGATGAGCTGAGGGATGAAGAGCTCGAGATAGAAGGAAAGGACGACGAGGTAGCTAAAGGAGGGGTGATTGATATGGTAGGGGTTGTATGTGATACGGGATGTAGGTTTTTATCGTTTGAGGAGAATGACGATTCAGAAGTAGGTGAGGGTAAAGGGGAATCTGCCGTGAACGACAGAGCGAAGCAGTCGGCAAGGGAATCCAGTGGAACGGATATTAAGTAGGCAAGGAATAGTTATAAAACTACCCCCTGCGGTGGTCACCACTGAAGAAGGGGGATGTGCCCGGTGGGAGGTTCGATGCGAGGGTCGGTGGTCTGGTAGCAGTCGAGTGGATGATGGAAATGAAATATGGGGCTTGATCCCGAGCCGTAGATTGCGAAATGAGCGAGGGAGGAGAGTAGGGGATTCCAAAAAAAATGGTGTATAACGAGTGCGAGTGAGGATCGTGAAGAAATGGCGTTGTTGGTGGCTAGAAGCCCACTGACGGCTTTCCAAAGAGGAAGGGGCGAGCTGCGTCGATGCAGCCTCTAGGCGCTTGCCTTGCACTGGCCGTGAGGATGGTGGTACAATGATAGAATTCCCCCCTCTCCCTCTCTTTACGGTACAAATAAATGCTGTAAGGTAAAACGGGGATAAATATAAAGTGTGTATAAAAGTAGATAGAAAACCGATTTCCACATGCGGGCCCTCCGACCCTACCACACTGTACACCGAGTGACCTGGAATATTTGCGGACTCGAACAATCAGTAGACGCTCCGGACATCCGACATTTGAAGATCCTCGGTTTAGGAACGTCTCAATAATCACCGCTTTGAATGCCCAGAAGGATAAGATCAACGAAATTGGTTGCCAAAAATTCGCAGATGAAACCAACCAACCTCTTGTCCATTTCTATTCAGAAGACACATTGACAGAGAATGCCGCCTCGGAGAGTCGAAAACCCCAGAGAGTCCGAAAGCGTGAGGTATTAAAGGTTAAACGCAAGCTATCGACACATCGCCAGCAACAGTTATGGAATGCCTACCCATGTTCTACAAGTGAGCATATTCCGGGGAAGCTGAGTCTTTGTGTAGGGATGCCTATCATGATTCGCCACAACGATGCTACGGAGCTCTGCATTACAAAGGGTCAGGAAGGTACGGTGGTTGGTTGGCAAGAAAGCCTTGGCTCACAAGATCAGACCATACTTGACACGCTCTTTGTCGAACTGATCAAACCACCTCGGCCAATCCGAGTGCCCGGCCTTCCCTTGAATGTTGTTGCTCTGACTCGCGGCACAAAAAAGCTGTGGTGTCAGCTCCCGGATGATCTGGTTGTCCAAGTATCCAGAGAGCAAGTGCTAGTATTACCGAATTTTGCTATGACGGACTACGCTTCGCAAGGAAAAACAAGGGAGTTTAATGTGATCGACTTGAACAATTGCAAGAACCATTTCTCGTACTATACTGCCTTGTCCCGTGGCTCTTCTTCCGATGGTACATTAATTATTCAAGGCATGGATGAGCGAAAAATCACCAGTGGTATTGATGGGCATCTGCGACAGGAATTTAGAGAGTTAGAAATGTTGAACGAAATTACCTTACTTAGATACCATAATAATCTGCCCATCGATGTTGGAGGTAATAATCGGCGAGATATTTTGCAGGCCTTTCAATGGGGGAAAGGCGGGTTCTATGAGCCACAGGGACTTGACACACACGCGAGGTGGAGAAAGGGAGACACCCCCTTGCTTCCGCCAGATGGCTATCAAGGAAAATGGACATTGGTTGGAGATGATACAAAGAAGCGAACAGCTGAGAGTAAAAAGACAGTTGGTCACGGAAAACGGAAAGCCATGGTAACGGGAGAGCAAAAGCAACCTAAAAAACCTAAAGTTGTGAAGTCAGGCCCAGTCGGACTTGTTTGGGACCCGGTAGATCACAGCTGCGCTTATGATGCAATGTTCACGGCGTTGTATGACATATGGCAAGCTCACGGGCCTAAATGGTCAGACAGGCTGAAAGAATATGGTGTGTATGTATCTGCATTGGTGCAAGGCTTTGAGTCATGCCGAGCTAAAACTGAGAGGTTGGAATCAGCCAGGGACCGAGTGAGAGAAATGCTGCACCGTACCTGGCCCAATGATTTTCCCAAGGGACCTGCCGTTACGGCTATCGACGATTTAGCTTCGAAAATCTTTGGATCTGTGGATTGGGGAGTCAGCACCGTGAAATGCACTAGGTGCACCCAGGTTGTAACTTCACTCGGTGGTCCCGGCTTTTGTGGAGCTCAGACTGTTGTCTATGACAAGGAGTTGCACTCACGATTTAAGTTCAACTACGGGATAGCGAACTGGTTGACTTCCAGGAGAATGTACAAAGCCAACAGAATCTGCTCAAACTGTGGGAATGGCCTGGTTGTAACGACAACACTTGACAAGTTCCCGCCATGCTTTTACCTATCACTGTCGGACAAAAATGTTTTGTTAGATCCTGCAGTGACGTTAAATGTGGGAGAAAAGAAAGTGAGATACATGCTTCGAGCCGTGATATACAGTGGCGACTCACACTTTACATCTCGAGTTATTAAACCGGATGGATCAGTCTGGTATCATGATGGGATTGAAACTGGAACTCACTCAGAAGCACAGGGCTCGATTCACAAAGCGGATGTTAGATTTCTCAATTTCAGTGTACGGGGTGAGGTCAGGAAGACGGCAGCCAGTGTGATCTACGGGCGGGAATATGAGTAAGTTATTGACCAAAGAAGATAAGTACGAAGTTCTGCCAAGCTCCGCTATGGCCCCTCCCCCCCAAGTAGAGTTCTGGCTGCTGCATGTCAGCAATGGCCTCTGGGTCGGCTAAACAGCGAGTAACCCGACGAGAACCCCAACCAGGATAAACCCGATAGACGCTTAGTAGCTCGTGTGTTCCCCGAGCAGTAGGACCAGTCGTACGGCGTCCTCCCTAGGAGGCCGTATGTCGTAGGTCGGGATGCGAGGCGGAATCCGGAACGAGTCGAAGAGGGTGTGATATCCACTCAGGTACAAAACCCGAGGCGTGGATACAACCCGTAGTACGGTGCAAGGGAAGCGGGCCAGGGTGGAGACAATGCCTATGTCAAGCCAAGGTAGAAGCCTGAGATTAGACGAGGTAGAATCTACTGTACATGGAGATTCTACCGTGCTTATATAGGCTTCTAAATAAATTAAAGCGATCGCGGTCAATCGCGATCAGTTCCTGCACCGTAGCATTAAGGAGCATTAATGCTGATGCTCCTGGACTCCTCTGTGTTGGTTTCCGTGGTGTCGGTGGACCTAGGAGACCCGACGTTCGGGTTTCCTAGTCCTAAGTGTCATCGTATCCAGTGGTTCAAACCCCGATCGGGTTTGCAACCACTCTTGTACTCCGTGTACTCTCCTGTGTCAGCCCTTGGTGCGTCCGGGGACTAGAGCCCGTCTGTACGGGTTCCTAGTCCCTAACGTCTTCTGTATTCCGTGGCGCAGACTCCCTGAGTCTGCGGCTTTAGAATCCGAGGCCAGGTTTCAACCGTGAGAAGGTCACGTGGTGGCGTCATGAGAGTCCCGTGCCGCTAAGACGCGTCTGTATCCATACGGACGCGTCGCGCGAAAAAGTAGAACCCGGGCGATTCATGACACTGCATATAAATTTCTTCGTCAAGTTTGCCGTTAAGATATGCACCAATCACGTCAACGACGTGAATATCAAGATGGTAGCGAGTGGCAAGAGCGAAGAGCAGCCGAATAGTTTCCATTCGAACAACGGGTGCAAAAGTCTCGTCATAATCAATGCCGGGGATTTGCGAAAATCCTTTGGAAACGAGTCGAGCTTTGTAGCGAGTAATTGTACCGTGAGCATCACGTTTGATGCGGGAAACCCATTTACAGGCAATAGCTGTCCTGTCTTTGGGAAGCGGGACATGGGAAAATGTGCCAAGTTGGTGTAGTTGATTCATCTCGGCATCCATAGCTGCTTTCCACTCAGGCCAGTCGGGGCGTGATTTAGCCTCGTCAACTGTGAGTGGATCATTGGAGATGGGATCAGCGACTGCAGCGAGTGCATAAGCAAGGAGGGTGCTATCGGGTTTGGTGTATTTCCGGGTGCGTGGGCCAAGGACAATATTATCCTCGCTGATAGCACTGCTGATGTCACGCGGTTGCTTTTGGACGGGGTGTGGGAGTGGGAGTTGAGATTGGCGTGAGAGTGCCCAGTGACAAGGTATGAGGGGTAGGTGCGGGGGCAGCAGAAGGTGGCGTAGCCTCAGGCTCAACTGGATCTGATTCAGGTACAGATTCCAACATACTCTCCCCCTTGAGCTGAGGCGGAGATGGAATGGATGTAGATGGTGTGTCGATAAAATGATGTTCCGTGATGTAAGGACTTGGCGGGTGTTGGGGTTATAATATCTCCATGCCCGAGATTCATCAGAGAGCCCAACAAAGATGCAAGAACGAGTTTTAACTCCAATTTTGGAATTCTTCCCGTCCTGCCGTAAAACTTCACATGGTATCCCGAATTCTTGCAGTGCAGCAACATTTGGTTTCTTGCCCCAAAAAGCTTCATCGGGTGTGATTTTATCGCCAAGAGCACGTGTGGGAGACCGATTTTTGAGGTAAGTGGCATAGGCAACAGCCTCAGGCCAAAGAAACAGTGGTAGATTATGGGCGGCAAGCATGGCACGGGCAATGCTCGATCAAAGTGCGATTAAGACGTTCAGCAACACCATTTTGCTGAGGGGAATAAGGTGCCGTGAGCTCAAGGCGAATGCCGCGGGAGCCGAGATAGGCCCGGACTTCTTTGGAAATATATTCCTTGGCATTGTCGCAATGAAAAGCCTTGACACGTTTACCGGTTTGGGTAAAAAATGCACGCATTGTAATCCTTCATTCTGTCTAGAACCTCTGTGCGCTTCTTCATGGTATAAATGATGGTGCGGCATTTGGCACCATCAGTAAAACTGATGTAATACCGCTCGCCGCTGATGCCGGTGACACGCGAAGGTCCCCAGACATCGGTAAAGGTCATCTCGCCAATTTCGGTATACTCATGTTCAGCCTCAGCTGGAAACGGAGCAACGTGGGATTTGGCTTTGATACAGATGGCACATTGGGCAGAAGGGGTGGTGGAGGAATCAATGTTCATTCCTTCAACCATGTTATTATTCTTCAGCAATTTAATTGAGGCTGGAGAAATATGCCCAAAAATGCTATGCCATTTGTCCCAGGAGTGAGTGGGAGCAATGGCAGCAAAGGCGGGAGTGGATGAAGAAGGTGGTGTGGGTGTGGGTGTAGATTCCGGCAGCGTGACTGGTGATAATGGTGCAGGCGATGGCATTAGTGATGGTGCAGCTGACATGGCAGGGAATGCGGATGGAGTGGATCGGTTGGCAGCGTGGGTGATTTTAACATGATACAGGTTGCCGATCTTTTTTGCCTTGCATGATTTTTTGGGGTTTTAGATCCCTTAGTGTAAACATGCATGAGGTCACCATCAAACTGGATGGAAAATCCAGCATTGGCCATACGTCCAATAGAAATGAGGTTGTAGGGTGCCTCAGGAACATGAAGAGCATCCTTCAAAGTAATATTGAAGGCAGAATTTTTGACGTGGGAAGCGATGGCAGCGGTGCCGGTTCCGTGGCATTGGACACTTCCAACACCGGATATAGTGTGGTTCCCAGTGGTGGCATATGACTGGGAAAAATCCTTCGACATCAGGATGTGCTTGCTAGCACCTGAGTCAGCAATCCAGGAGCCGTGGGGAAGAGGTGGAGCACCGTCCTGTGCCATAAACGCGAAGTCGGTGGTGTTGGAGCTCAATGATGATGATTGCGCCAAATGCGCCTGGTGTTTATTCGCATATCGCTGTTTTGACTCACGAGTGTTCTGCTCCTTCTGTGCCAGCGTATAAGTTTTGCCAGCCTTGGCATCACGGCAGTCCCCAACCATGTGCCCGATCCTGCCACAGCCGTAGCAGGTGATCTTCGGGTTGAACTTGGACTGTTTGCTGGAGCTATGTTTGCGAGAACGGGCCGGAAGCGCTACCTCATCGGAGAGGGGTTTGACTTTACGACGGCGGTCCTGCTCGAGAATTCGAGCCACGAGCTTGGATGAATCTGTCAACGATGCCGTGTCGATCCCCGAAGTAAACGAGTCCCAGGAATCCGGCAGTGACGTAAGGAGGGTTATGGAATATTCTTCTTCAGAAAGCTTCGTGCCCTGGGCTGCCAACTTGGAACGCAAATTGGTGAGGGCGCGGATGTGCTCCTCCACATTCCCACCTTCCTCACAGTGGAGGCAGGATAGTTGGCGGCGGAGCAAAACGATGGCAATGACACCCTTTGGCTGATATGTGTCGGCAAGGGTTTTCCATGCAGATGCAGAAGTGTTTGCATCAGTGATGTAGACCAGCGGATCGTCTGAGACTCGAAGTCGAATTTGGGAGAGGGCCTGGCGGTCCTTACGATCCCATGCTTGAATTGCTTGGGCCTGGGTACCCTGCGGATCAACAATATCCCCGGTAGCATTCAATGTGTGCTTGGGGCGTGGGAGATCACCAATGTCGTACTCAATGAGTCCCTGATCCGTGAGGATATCCGTCATTTTGACGGCCCATGTGGCGTAGTTCTCCTCTCCGAGGAGATGCTGGATGCGATACGCGGATGTGGTGGAGTCGGACATGATTAATGTGTGATGGGTGGCTGCGCTGGCGCGGTGCGAGAGGCGTAGTGTGCTTCGCGAGAAGTAACTTGTTTGAGCTAGTTAGGCTAAGTGAGGATCGACGTGATTCGAAGCAGTGATGCGAGAAGGTTACGGGAGAAGTCAGTTAGGGCCAGGGCCCATAACCTATTGTGAAGATCGCGCTGAGAGAGAAATAAAATCTGAATGAATATTGGGGTGCTATACAGACAGCTTATATACTGTACAGAAACCTATCTAGAATGTACTACAAGTAGAGAGAAACGAAGGGAAGCTGAGTAAAGTATTAGTAAGACTGAGTAAGTGGAATCGGGCAGAAACTCGGTGAAAGTCGGCGGATGGGAAAGGCTGAACCGTGGGAAGAAAATAAATAACAACAGCCCGAAATTCTTGGATGAAGTAAAGCAGGAACACCCGTTCGACTTGGGCTTGGACCATCACTGCTCTGTCTGTTGACGTCCTCCACTTTTTTGCTCGCTGCTCGACATTTCATCCCAGCGCTGTCAGAATCCAACCCAGGTATGTAAAGTGGTGTTATGTCACCTTCAACCCATACCAACTGCTTACTTTCAGACGTCCGAATTCTCGTCAAGTTAAGCAGGAACGCCCGTTCGACTCAGGCTTGGACCATTCTGTCGCTGTATGAGTTCATTTTTTTTCTTTTCCTTTCTGTTTCTCGTCGTTTTAAAAAAAGTTTGAACTCGATGTCTTTGACACGGAGGATGCACGGAGCCGGGGCCGCACTTGCCAATCCTAGGTTGGAACTTATCAATCGCACATGTCTGGACTGACAGCACCACACAAATATGGGAGTGGTGCGCACCTGCGACAATTGATTCAGCGCAATACGAACCAGCAGTGTTTTCCCGTTTGACTTGGGCTTGGACCAGGATTGCCAGCTGCACTGTATTTTTTTCTGCTCGCCTGCCCTAGAGTTGGTACCGATATTACAATGTCAAGATAAGATGCCCACATTTTATTCTGGCAGCCCGACTCCAAACCAGGAGACTTCTGATTCAACCGAGTGGGCCTCGCCCGCCTCTCTTCCGGGTTTATCCCGCGTTCTCGCTGTTCTCACGCGCGCGCGGCATTCCTTGTCTTTTCTTGGAATACTGGGTGGCACGGCAACACTCGCTTGAAATTGAATCCAACTACGATGTTTGCAATTAATGTTAATCAAATGTTTCCGCCCGAGCCTACCCGCGCACCAGCCAGGTCCTGCCTGTCACCAAATATCGGTCCAAGGCGGAGCGGTCCGCGCCTGCGCAACATGAGAAATATGTGTTTTACAAGTAAAGCAGGAACGCCCGTTCGACCCGTGCGAGTTCATCTTTTTCTTTTCCTCGCTTTTTCTCGTCGCTGGTTCTTTTGGTCTTTTACTTACTAAGTTCATTGTGTCAAAGTTTGAACTCGACGTCCTTGACATGGAGGATGCACGAACGGAGCCGGGGCCGCGCTTGTCAACCCCAGGTTGGAACTTATCGATTGCACATGTCTGGGCTGACAGTACCACACAAATATGGATCCAAAGTGCAGTGGTGCGCACCTGCGACAATTGATTGAGCGCAACAAGAGCGCAATACGAATCAGCAGTGTGGCCCCGTTCGACTCGGGCTTGGACCATTACTCAATTCGTTGGCCTTGTTTTGGTCGCCTGCCATACGAACGGGGTACGACTCTTAAGATGCCCAACATTTTATTCTCGGAGTCGAAATTAAAACCCAGGAGAATTCTGGTTCAAACCGAGGGGTCTTCATCCGCTTCTCTTCCAGGGTTCATTGTGTGTTCTCGCTATTCTGGCGTGTGCGTGGCATTCCTTGTCATTTCTTAGACTCTTACCCGATGGCCTCCCGTACAAATGCGCACTTGCCATTTAATTCCGCACGGAAACACTAGCCTGAAATTTGAATCCGTCGAGTCTAACTACCGCACTACCCGCTGCCTCCGGTACGCAGTTCGCAATTAATTACGTGTTCTCGCCCTGTCCCGAGCTTAACCTCGCACCAGCCAGGTACCGCGCCCCACAAGTGGAAATATCGGTCCAAAGCTGAGTGGTCCGCACTTGCCAAGCGCGAAACCAGTCATCTAACAAGCAGATATTTGTTCCATCGGAAAAGATGCCGAGCCAATGCTGAGCCAGTCCAAAAGATCGGCATCCAAGCCGGTGATGCCCGGCCATGACTCATCATGCTTGTTTTCTCCTCCAATAGGGGCGCTCAATTCTTAGTTCGGTTCGTCCGGTTCGCAAAATTAAATAAATCAATTCATCATTTGTACCGTAAACATGAACAAATCAAGTCATGCGCGTCTTGTGTACTCCCTCACCACCACCACCGCCGTTTGGTTTTGAACACTCGCACTCTGTGAATCAAGGTCAGTGAGCACTCGTGCCTTGACATTTTCTCACCTTGCCACGTTCTATCAAACATCTGACACCTTCTGTATACGGCAGGAGTATATACAAGAATAGTATCATTAGGCATTCGTGAATGCCTATTTGCAAATCAACAACTATTTTCCATTTCAATGCCTATTCATCAATCCAATGCCTATCTTGTCTGTGAACAGCTATTTTCCACCGAACACCTAACATCAATTCGAACACCGAACCAGCCGACTTGCCGGTGCTTTGTGTAATTGTGTGTGACATTGCTCCTTTCCTCCTCCCACAACGACGACACATGGATGGCCGTGGTGCATAGGGAGAAACTACCGCCGTCGACTGCGCAGCACAAACGATGGAGAATAACCCAGTCCTTGTGCAAGAGTGTAATGTGCCATCTGCAGCTGCGCGAAATTATCATGCCACCGCTCAACATCTACAATGTCCACGGGACCAGCTCCCTGCTGGCGCTTCGAGGCACGCGGAACTCACACGCGCGCCAGTGTCGCAGCGATTACCAAGGGATCTACTCCTGGACACTCGAGGGCACGCACTTACGGTATGCAGCATATGTTTGTATCTACATCGATTGGATACAATTTATTTGCACCCACCATGCGCTCTGCGAAGGGTTGACATCCCAGCCCCTCCTCCAGATCTCCCCACCCTTCGCGATATTGAATGAGCTTTTCACTGTGACATTGTAACTGCAAGTTGAGGATGGCCCCCCAATTCTGCTTCGCTAACTGCTCACTGATATTAAATCAGGATAGCTGTTGGAATAAGCAATAGGTGTTTGTGTGGTCCATTGAATAGCTGTTGAGCAGACAGAATAGGTTTTCCGAGTAGATAATAGGTGTTCGAGGCATCAATAGGCATTCACCAATACCTAATGCTACTAATTTTGTCGTGCCTCATACGGCAGCACTCGACGCGACGCGACAAGCTCCTCGGGCACGGCTCGGAGACATGGAGAACTGTAATGATAACCCCATGGAGCGTGTGCTAGAGACATACCATCCCCAGCCATCCCCACGGAAATGATAGAGACATGTAGGGCCCCCCATACAATTTCCCACCGCCCCAGTTTATGATACCGGAACCGTATACTGCACCCAGCCAATTCTACGCCCACCTAGGACCTGCAGGTTGCGAAGGATCTGTCTCCGATCCGCCTGAGACACCCACCCTGTCTGTGCGCAAGCGGGCCGACTCCACAGCCCCATCTCCGCCGCCCCCCAAGCGTCCGAAAGGCCGCCCTCCCCGGCTCTACGAATAAAGGCTCGGGCAACAATACAGCCCCGAAGGCGACAAAATCCAAGTCCAAGGCTGCCCCGAAGTCGAAGACTCAGCCCGCGGCCACTCCCACGGTGCCTGAGGCATCCAAAGAAAATATCCCGCCTGTCGTCACGCCAAATCTCCCGCCCCCCGTCTATTGAGCTCTCCGACGACGATGACGACGATGTGAAGGCTGATGGGGGCAAGTGTTGGCCCAATCCAGAGCGCAGACGCTTCTTCAATTTTCTCCTTGCGGACATGCCCGAGGGCGACAAGCATTTTAAGCAGCACCAGACAAACCCTGGACATGTCTACAGCCGGGGCGTTTCTTTAATTGTTCTGTACCTCATACACTTTCTAACAGGCTTCCACAATACTCTACAACGGCTTGCAATCTGCAGCTTCGATCAAGGCCATGTATGGTCGCGACATCGACACATTTACATGGATGCGCGCATTTAACGACTTCACCGGCAATGGAGGAGGCGGCGCCGACTGCGACGACCCTGAGGCGATCCTCAAGAGCAAACTCAAGCAGCGCGTGCCAGCGGTCAGCATCTCGGAAGCCTGAAGCCAGCGACCATTACCGAATGGGAGGATCGTGGGTGGTATGAATTATTCTGGAGTCGGTGGGTTTTTCCTCATTCTCATTAAATTCGCATTCTAATCGTATCCAGTGTCGGAACGAGCTCGAAGGTTGCACGCACCGTCGTTTGGAGCTCCGCCTCTGCCCTCTCCGACCTCGACAACGACAGCGATGTCGAGCACAGTTCTGATGTTAATATCGACCCTGCGCTTCGTGAGCAGAGCCGTACCACACCCGCATCACAGGTTTGGAGCCCAAGCACGTCCCGTCAGTCGAGTCTTCGCAAGCAGGCCAACGTCTCGTTTAGCAGCATGGGTGACCTGGTAAAAATGAAGATGAAATCCGAGGAGAACAAGGTGAATGCGTTGGAGGCGAAGTTGGCTATTGAGCGGGAGAAGCTGGACCTTGAGAAGGTGAGGGTAGAGCTTGACAAGACGAAGGGCAAGGTGGAAATGGCGGGGATGGTTCTCAAGATGAACGGTGTGGATGATGAGGTGAAAGGTGCCTGCCAATGAATTTCTTAAACTCTTTTCTCGTAATTCGGCTTCAGCTATACATTCTACTATTCTACTGTACACAATTCGGCACTAGATACTTCCCCCTAGTTAAAACAGTCTGTTAAGTAGAGCCAGCCTTTCATTTTACCCTGCTCCCTCAGATACCCATCCGTTTTGTGCGCAGGAACTTGACATCTCCAACAACATCAGCCACCAGAACCTCACGCTCAGGATTGCCTATCTCCACATGATCGTCCAGGGCTCTCGTCAATTCGCCATGAGTATCAGGTGGTCTCTGACATCAGTTGCAATATTGTGCAAGATCATGAGCGCCTCGATGGTCTGATAGATGTCCGGGATATCATTGTGTGGTCCCATTCCACGGAGCGATGGAAATCGACCCTTCAGAAGACCAAAGCCATGCTCAATTACAATTCGCACAGAGGACAGGCGAAGGTTGAATGCACGCATGTGTTCCTTCTCTGTGTCCAAAGCAGCGGAAATTTTGGGTTCATCGAACGGTCAGACCGTGAACAGAGTGTAAGGGTAGCCTGTTTCATTTCCATGGTCAACACAACACATACAACTTGAATGAAACCAACCTTTGTCAACCAGGATGTATTCACCTTGCTCAAAGTATCGGTGGCGGCGCATCCAAAGGTCCGAGTTCTGAATATTTTGGCATCTGTCACAGCGCCAGGCCACCCAATTTCAAAGGATGTGAATCGCTTTTTGTTATCACAGGTTGCTTGAATATTGGTCTGGAGAATAGAGACATTAAAAAGGGTCCAGTGTGATGTGAGGGAGCTGAAATACTCCGAATTGTTTCTTCTGGGTCATGAAATGGTACCCTTGCTGCAGAGGCCGCTCGAGAAAGAAGATTAGGGAGCCATCCCCAGCACCAAGACATTGGGGAAGCCAGAAACATCTTCGATTGAGGTCACAATGGTGTGCTTCGCTCTGCAGTCGGCCATCCAAGATATTGTGGTCGTAGCTCTTGAATTGCACGCCGAACACAATGCAATAGTTGAATACGCTCCCGAAACCCAGGGAAAGCTTCTGCGCTGTTCCAAGAGTGTCGGAGCCAACCATCCCGTAGCGTATCAAGAAACATCCGAGCTGATATTTGACGTGTCGTTGGGGCCTGCGACCAAGAGATGTGAAGATTGGGTTGGTAGAGAGTATTTCTACAAGGCTATCAAAACATATCCCTTCCAATACTAGGTGTTTGTGCTGTGAGATCATATTGAATGAAGTGGGGTGAAGTGTTACCGAAACATGTGCCGAAATTCACGGTCTGGGGCCCTCAGACAGACCGAGAAAAATCAACTGACTTGGGAATTAGGTTATAAGGACCCCTGGTGTCTCCGCCCGTCATCTGTTCAGCGATTGCGATCCAATTGAGTGCAGAGAACTTGAATAACTCAAGAGAGTTCATCTGCAATCAAATCAGCTTCAAAATCGTCTTCATCATCGAATAAATCAATATCGAGATCATCGTCAAGGACCAATGAAGCTGCCAGGAAGCCTTCTGCCATGAAGAAGGCGTCCGATTGAGCCTGGGCTTGACTATGTCGCGGCATCAGGAAGCGAACCCCAATTGGGAGTGGCAGTGATCATTCTATTTGCGCGTTGTTTACGGTACAAATAATGAATTGATTTTATTTAATTTTGCGAACCGGACGAACCGAACTAAGAATTGAGTGCCCCTAATGTCGTCAAAGTGTCGCCTTGGCTGCTCATTTCGTATTTCCACAGTGCTGGTATGCTTTTCCTCAACCGGGTTTTCTCATCCTCAGCTTCTGTCCCTGGGCTTGGCGCTTCCCAGTTACCCTTACCTACCCCCTATCCGTCGTACAGCTTCGTCTTTATATTCACGTATCCGTCTATTTCTGTAGTCTCTTGTATCCCCCGCGCTCGTGTCCCCACGCCCCGAATACATTTCCCAGCGACTCACCATTGTGCGCGACTTCGACTTTCACAGAGTTCTCCCCGGTCAACCAATGGCTCACCGACAATTTGGTATCGCCGCTGCCAGGAGTTTGGCGCTGGATATCGGGGGGGTGTTCGGTGTGCTTGCTCCGCGGCTCTGTTCTGAGCCGGACGGCACCCGAAGTGCGCACAACCTTGTACTCCTCTTTCTCCTTGTCGAAACAAGACACCATAGACCAGGATGGTGACCACTCCTCCCTCAGTCCATTCAAGCGGGCGACGCTTTCAATAACGGCATGTAATTTCTCCGCGCTCTTCGCTTCAGTGCTTCGTTTCCATCTCCCCTTCAAGAAGTATTCAAACATAACTCCAATGCGGGGCCGGCCGCACTATTCTTGCTCGGTGGGAATCGGGTACCATACAACCCGCCACAGACGTTCTTATTCCCCGACACCGTGTAGCTTCTGGCGATGCGATTGATATAATCTCGGCCCATTTGTTGCGCCACATTTACCTCCATCCTAGCATCTACACTTGTCACCAACATAACCACGTCTCTCGGTAACTCCGTTTCCGGCGGTTTCAACTACTATATCAGCCACAAATGAAAATTTCCGAGTGTCAAATTGTGACTGATGATCATGGAACCTGTCGTAACAAGCGCTGGACCTATGCTGGAGCTCCGGCATGTAGGCGCCCGCTCCCATGATAAATAGACCCTCCATCGCCGGGGATCGAGGGATTTTGCCCTCAGTTTCTCGATGTCCGCAAACATTCCTGTAACCGTCTTACATCAATGTCCCGTGTCAAGCATTCTGACAGCGACGCAGGACGATATCAAGCCTGCAAAAGAAGCAATCGAGCGTTCTCAGGCTACGGAGATTGCACGATTCGCCACCATCGACAGATTTGTGGTCTCTATACCTCCAGGAAGCCTAATGAAAGAGCAAAGGCGAGGTTCGACATGTGGAACGGGTAGTCTCGGCGCCTTCCTGCTTTTCGTGAGTGTTGCCTTTGTGGTCTCACCAGAAGAATACTAATCATGATCGGAATTCGCAGGCAGGTCTTTTTGCCGGGTGGTTTCGTCGTTCGTCATCGATAGCCGCGCGGGATTGCAGCCCACTCCTTCAGTGAGCTTGCCATCAAACAGCTCGAATACCAACAGCCCGGTACGAAAGTGCCCGTATCCACCCTAGCGATCAACTTCCTCTGGTTTACCAGCCTCACATTCACATTAATCAGCGCCCTCGCAGCCGTGTTAGCTCAAACATGGATTGTCAAGTTCAGCTTAGTTCCGACCAGGCTTCAAAGGGGCCATGGAGCGGTGGATCCACGATGACAAGGCCGAGCAATGGCATCTTCATACAGCGATAGCGTGGATCACTGTTCTGATTCAGCTGGCTCTCCTTCTTGTTTCTGGCCGGATTTCGCGGTCCAAGCTGTTGCCGACCACAAAGTCTCGGATGGACTATCCTGTCTTTCGTTGGTGCGACGCTTGTTCTTTATATCGGCATCACCGTATACCGTGGTTCTATCCCACAACTCCCTTCCGGACACCATTCTCCGAATTGGGCACTCGTAACCAGAACGTGTTCTTCTCAGATGCCTCGAATCTCACTCCGCGACGAAGGCCAAGAATCGTACTAGGGATACTGTGGAAGTTCATTCAATCCATCTGGACGAATCTGGGAAAACACCTGACGAGGCCGATGTTCGCTTAGGGATCTGTTGGGTCAGTACTGAAGAATTCCTCCAAAAATGTCAGCATCCATGCAGCGGTGCTCGAGCTCTCGAAGAAAAGAATCACCCCGGAGCAGTCCCGGCAGCTCGTCGAGCTTGGGCTTCCCGATGAACTCCGTACCGGCTGGCTCATCTCCCCGCTGGTCAAGAAAAGGCTGTTGTTGAACGCATGAAAGATTACCTCCATGTAGTCATGTGGATGGTGGATGAATGCGACGTGGACGTTGCCCAAGGATTTTCACCTCTCCTGGATTGCGATGATGCCTTTTTACTCACGCTTGACGCATTGCCTCCCGTATGTCGGGCACTGGCTTTTGGCCATCCGGGTGCATTGGTCATCAACATGTCCAACCATGGAAAAATCCATGGCACAGACTGGACAGCCATGATCGATAGCCTGGAGCCGGATTTCGCACTTGACGTCTTTCGTGCCGCGATTCGGGGCCTCGGAATCGTTAACCTCCGACGATGACCACGTCAAGCCAGAGTTAGCACATCTTCGTCAAGACTGTGCACGTATGTTGGCAGCCTGCATTGGATCTGCCCGCTTCTCGAACGAACGGTTGGTCGCATCCCGAATTACCGGAGACCTTTTGCGTATTCCTCGAATACAACAAGAGCCGATGAAGCACATTCCAACATTTTTCTCACAACTGGGTGGGGGCATCATCTTGTCGTCTCTATACATTCGGTCTCAGCACATAAAAATTCAGAGGAGGCCTGGAAGAGGTCGATGTGCACCAGAAGCATTCGATTGATGGAGGAAGTCCGTAGTGATCGAAAAATTATGGGTTTTCAAGTGCTTTCGTCGCTGGCAGAGAACGGTTAGTCCTAAGTCTATCACTTATCGTACAATGCGCTTAATGTCAACACCAGAAACCTTCCGGGAAGCGGTGAATGATGTGTTGCCTGAGTTGGGAAGCACATTGCAGAAAGTAGACTGGAAAACATCTGTGGATTGCCTGGGGAGGCTTTTCAGAAATTCTTAACAAGATTCGCGTGGTCTGTGGCCTTTTGTTTTTTGTTTTCCAAGGAGAAGTTGACGCACGCTGCCAGGCACATTTCGCCAAGCAATTAAAGCAATTTTCCAAAAATCATTGGTCTTTTGTCCGATTCGGGGAAGAAGTACGCACTGCTGTGCTTCACTTGGCAGATCAAATGGACACGCGTGAGATTTACAAACTTGCATATCCGCCATCGGTGATTGAATTTCTCTATGCAGAGGCATGGGGTAGTCAAAGAAATAGACCGTATCTCGTGTGATCTTATGAAAGACCTATGGAGCAGCAGCTGGCGCACTCGCGTCGCAAGGCTTCAGAGTCTTGCTGAGCTAATTAAGACAGGTGTGCCTGTATCTCTCACTTACATTGTGCCTCATCGGTTCGCAGACAAAATCAGCACCGCATCATCGACGAGAGCAGAGCATCGTGGACTGTACATCATTCTACGACGAAGACGTCCGGCTTGCCGCTATTCGAACATTGCAAGAGCTAGCCAAACACGGTTCGTCGAAATCGTTCCCATCGGCTGCTACTCAAATATGGTACCATCGGCACCCAGAGAGATTCCAGGTTATCATTCACAACAACATGTCCGAGATTCTCAGACTTGTGTCTGATGAGGGATTCCAGCGTCCGTGCAGCTGCGATTGATTTTGTATCGGAACTTGCCGGAAATGGTACAGTATGGTCTGAGCCGCCGCTGTCCCGAATATTAACAAAAATTGTCTGCAGCTTCTTTTCAATCCGCAATAAATCGCAACATCCCCGCTTTTATCACCGATAATTTCAAATCGGAGGACTGGTTCGTACGTCGTGGTGGACTGCAGGCGCTGGGGAAAATAATCACATCGGGGTCAGTCTGACATTTTCCATCTTTTCCTCTTCTTACACTCGAGTTTCTAGGGCAATCGTATGACAAGGGAATCAAAACGCGTTCCGCGATATGCCCTATTGGCTCTCCGACCCAGATGAAGATGTTCGTCAGACAGCGGTTCAAATCGTTTCCCTTGCAGCTGGAAAAGGTATATCTCTTGTCTTAGATTTGCTGTGCAGCTGAAACCGCTTGACCAAGCCGCGTTCTCGGACACGATAAAAAACGCTATCCCCAAAGTTGCGAAGATGTTCCAAGATGAAGACGAAGATGTACGGGTTGCTGCTCTTAAACACTGTTCTGAAGTTGTGAAGGTCCAGCAAGGTGAGAACAACGCACTGCCCCTTTTCGAAGTTGACTGTTCAGTTAATTTCTTCCAGCCCCACTCAAGGAGACAATCAGCCGTACAATTCCGGATGTTCTGTTGGCGCTGAATAGTAGCTCTCGGACGCAGATTGCCACGTTGGACACTTTATCCACTCTTGCGGAAACCGGTGAGTCTCCGTCAGACCCTCTGTGGGGGCTGCTCACCCCCCGGATACGTTCTTAGATGATCTGACCACGGCTATTCCAACCATCGCTAAGTTGTTCAAAGCGGAGGGGGAAGATGTCAGGGTTGCGGCTCTTGGAACTTGTTCGGAGATTGCAAAACTTCAACGAAGTCAGCAAGCATGGCATACTTGCTTGTGTATCGAATTAATTCCTTTCAGCCGCGCTTCAGAACACAATAAAAAATATTATGCCTGAGATCCTGGCAGCACTAAACAGTTCATCGGGCTGGGAGACACAAATTGCGGCCTTGAAGACCATATCCACCCTCGCAGAAATTGGTTAGTCTAGATTTACCCGTACCGAATGAATCACAGCTGCTCACGCTCACACAGACGGCTTGTGTGAAACATTGAATGATAATGTGCTCGACAGAATTTTCACCGGCCTTTCGGATAACGATAGCGATGTGCGCATTCAGGTTCTGGATACATTGACAGTCCTCGCCTCAAAAGGTTTTGTGATTTATTCATATGCCAACAGCCTTTGACACGCTATGCAGAACGATTACACGACAAGATAAAGACTACTGTTCGGAATATGTTGCCTCTATTGGAAGACTGCAGATGGACTGTTCGAGAAAAAGCCCTTGACACTTTCGCCGTCTTTGCCCAGTACGGTATGCATGGCTTGCTGAATCTTCACTTCGTTTTCACACCGGTTCAGGAATCTTTCTGGCTTCGGATGATGATATCACCTCGCACATTATTTCCACGTTATCCGAGGGCGATAATGATATAAGTACCCGGGTGCTCAATATATTGTCCATTGCTGCAAAGGAAGGTGCGGTTCGGTTGTCTTTGATGCTCGAGACCTAAGCTTATCAGTCTTCATCAGGTGTCGCTCCGGTGATTCATCCCGAAATATCGTTGGTCACAAATTCTTTGAGCCACCAGAATTGGCGTGTTCGTGTTGCTGGGCTTCAGGTCCTGGAAAGCCTCGCAGATGGTGAGCTTCACGGGGCAAGTCCATTTTGTATCCTTACACGGAAGGCGTCTAGACACCAAGTACCGGAAAAATAAGTTTTCCCGCACAAGCTACAATCGGTGGATTGCCTTTCGGACAAGTTTGAAGAAGTTCAACTGGCTGACTGCGTACATTGTTTAAATTCATTGACAATGGTTAGTTTCTCTCCGTTCTTCCGGCTTTTATTCGCTTATATCTCGGCACAGAGATTTTTCGTGACCGAGTCACCGTTCCTGATACTGTGCCTGCGGTTATTTCTTCGCTTCTTCAGTCAGACTCTGAGGATATTCGGATCTCTGCTATTAACATAATCTCAACCTACATAACCAAAGGTATTGTCCACCCTGTCCTATCAATCGTTTCAGTAGATGACTGGCGCCAAGCGGAGTTTTACTCGGTGATTATTGATGTGATCCCAGCCATCATTAACCTCTTGGATGCCCGGATGAGGACAGCCGTGTTGCGATGCTTCAAACTGGTTGCAGGCTGGCCAACACAGGTTTGTTTCAGTTGTGGTCTTGAGAATTGGTTCATCACTCATGGCGCCCTCACAGAGAATTTTGCACGAAGGATGTCTTTGTGAAGGCCATTCGTCATATTCTTCCGTTATTACTATCCAACCGACATGCGGCTGTCCGTATGGCTGCACTTCAAATTGTGCCGGTCATCTCCAAGCATGGCAAAGCCCATTCATTGTTGCACACTCACAGCACATCCATGTTGAAACCTCTGCCAGATATATTTGGTGAAATAATCACTGATTCACTGCAAGTATTGTTGAAGGTGACTGCTCGTAAAGAAGAGCTTGCGGGCACTGTCGAGGAAGTGATGAGATATTCCGCACCGAGGTCCTCAAAACCCTGTCTGACCTTGCCAAAAACGGTTCTGTCTTTGGGCTAGATAGCATACGCTGACACCACAATCCCTCACATTTCACCTCGTTAGAAACATTCAGAGGCAAAATAGATATCGGATTGTCGGGAAGTTATGCACTAGCGACCAAAGACGGAGCTGGCCTGCACGTGTGGCATTCTTGAAATTGATGTCAGTTCTCGGTGCATCAGCAAAAGGTTTTGAACGAGTTGGGATCCTTGTTTTGCTACTGAATATTGCCATACAGACTGCTTTGAAGAGCACGGTGAAACAAATGATGCCTGACATAAATGATACTCTGCATGATAACGAAAACAACGAAGTTCGAATGGCCGGGGTGAAGCTCCTATCGATATCCGTCGTTAAAGGTTCGATTTTATAGACCGGTACAAGCACAACACCCGCTGACACCTTTTCTAAGAAATATCTCCCTCCGAGTTCAACTCTCTTGTGCCCACCCTTGTGACACTGCTATCCGATTCCGAGAGAGGAGGTTCGAATTACGGCGCTTCAGACGGTGTCTGACCTCGCTAAACAAGGTCCGTTATCTCAACATGCGGAGTTTAGCAGTCTAACCTATCCCCAGACGTGTTCCGTGAGGCAATAAATGGGGACATTACCCGCCCTCCTTGAAGCTTTGAAACGGGAGGAGCCAAATACGCGAGTTGCAGCTCTAAGGACATGTGCCGCACTTGCACAAGACGGTGAGCGAGGGCTTGCTTTACCTGCCGAAAATCTCAAGTGATTAAGCCATCTTCTGTGACATTGTCCATCGTGCTGCCCCCAAAATCCACTGCCTGCGTAAAGGATGATCCCGATGATGATGTGCAAGTTGCGGCGATGGTCACACTCTCTCAACTTTCCCGGGAAGTGTACCTGGTATACTCTTCGCCACATTTGGGTATTAACAGAGATTTCAGAGGCATTCCGGCTCCCTGTTTCTGAGGCTGCTCCTCATGTCATGTCCCAATTGGAGAGCAGGGTACTGGTCTGTTCGCCTTGGGGCACTCCGCACGCTATCAATATTCGCAGAAATGTTCGCTATCCGGAATGTTTGTGTTTTGTGGGCGATAATTAATCATCAGATGCGTTTGGCGCATAAGAACAGCGTCTTCCCAAGGATCGTGGAAGTGCTTGAAGGATTCAGATGACGATGTTCGCGCCGAGGCGGCAAAGATGTTGCTGAGCCTGTGTCCAACACAGTTGAGCATAAATCCTTTTCCAGACATCAACTCACCGCACCGCTCCATTCAGGTGTTCTACCGAGATTCAATCCTTGGCGCATTACAAGCTTCAGGAGTCCACCCTCTATTGGACTTGACATCAGACCATTTCAGCATGTCAGAATGGCCTAGTACTTCCATTGATTCTGAAAGTCGTCGAGCTCGGTAGGCATCCGTCGATACATCGAACTAGTCTTATTTCATTGTCATGATACCATCTACTCTAGACACCTTCCCTGAGGCAGCCGCTGTGGTCATGTCAACAATTATCAAGCTTCTAACGGATGATGACGAGGAAGTGCGCATTGCTGCACTTGAAGCGATCAGAGTACTCGTCGAACAAGGTCATGTCAGAATTTGTCTCTCGGTCTGGTTGCTCACCTATTCTCTCCCTTGCTAGGCGTGTCATATGCGAAAGAGTTGACTCCCGAAATCCCCAAATTAACTCAGTTGCTAAAAACTGACGACTCGGAGAGCAGAGCTCTTACAACTGTGCTTTTAACGCTATCGGCCATGGTCACACAAGGTATAGCGGATATTGACAATATCTTGGTACTGTCTAAAAGAGGATCTTGGCCAGAGGAGTCTGTTGATACAGTCATGGATGTTATCCCTACAATTTTCTCAGTCTTCAAGGACACCAAGGAACCAAAGTTTGGGACGCAGCAGCCAAAGTTTTTTCTGGCGCTTGCTAGCACAGGTGAGCCACCCTCGTGGTTCTGCAGGCCACTGCTTAATTATTTCGGTACAGGAGGAGGGCCCGATGACAAAGTACACAAGATTTCATTGTATGTTACTTCAGCGTTGGGGCACTCCAACTGGCGCGCTCGTATATTGGGGTTGAATGTGTTGTTGGGGTTAAATGATCAAGGTTAGGCACCAAACAAGTTCACACATAGCATGTTCCTTACAGTTGCCGTAGAGATTTTCGAGTCCGAATTCAACAACTGTAGGCCAACCGTTCTCGAGTTTGTGGAATCAGCAGATTTGGATGTTCGCCTTCTCGCCATCCGTGTGGCTGGTTTGTGGTCATCTTGTTCTCATACCTATAACATGATGATGCAACTACCTCCTTTAGGTTCATTTAACGTGCTGGATCCGGGTGTGATGACGAGAAAATTACATGCTGCTACCCAAAAAGCCTGGCGCGAGGTGTTGACCGACATAAAATCCACAAGTCCAGCGTCATTGCATCTGAAAAATTGAGCGAACTTGCCGATTATGGTTGGTCCAGCAGTTCATTATCCCCAGCCGTCCACATTCTCACCCGGATCCATTTTTTTGTAGTTGATGTTTTTGTTGACCAGCAATTCAACCGATGTCATACCGCTCATCACTGCTGCCCTCAAGGACGAACGCGAGGGAATCGCGCTATCTTATCTTCGTGCACTATTGAAGTTGGCTGCAGACTGTTAGCCCACACTTGTTGTAATAACTTGCTTTCACGCTGACAGAATTCCAGACAGATTTCGTGAAGCGCTGGTGCAAGTCGTGCCACGAATAACAGCATTGTTATCAAATAAAAAGAGTGACACCCAGATCCGACTTGAAACACTTAAGACTGTGCTCAAACTCGCCGAATACCGTGATATTATGTATTGCCTCGTGTGACTCATGGCTAAAATATTGTGTAGAAAATTCCGCGTCAAAATCCAAGAGCAGGTTTCGGCGATCATTTCCGTCTTGAAAGACCGCGATTCGAACATTCGCGTCACAGGCCTCAAAGTTGCTTTTAAAGCTCGTTCAAGAAGGTTGCATCCTCTATTTCTTGCTCGATTTCAATGATTGATGTTGCATTTTTCCAGTCTCGCCAGAAAAAGTTTCCGGATCGGATCAAATCGACGATGCCCACACTTTTAACGCTAATCCAAAGTGTGGCTACACGCGAAGACTCTGTTGCTCTGGTTACCTGTCTCGCCGGCGACAAAAACATGTTGAGTTGCAAATATGCACCCTCTTTGTCCCTTATCTCATCCATGTTTTGCAGTACGCGCCGAGGTTCTGGCAAAATCCTGCCCTCTATTCTGAGCAGCTCCCAGAGTCCCACTTCCTGGGGCCATTGTGTTTAATTGCACGTCTTTTTGAACACAGTGAGTCTTTCCCGGATAAGATCGTTCCACCTCAGTAATGTACAATACTAGAACGTTATGAAACTTGAAGAATCTGATCTACGATTCTTACTTGTGCTTAATGACATCGAGAAGACCGAGGTCCAAGATTTTGTCCTGAAGTCATGACAACCACGCTTCAGCAGACCTGGGTATGTTTACTGCGTGCTGGCTTACTGTCAATGGATTTACCGTTACCAGGAGACTTGGATGAATCGCAAACATTCCCGCCCTCGTTTTCCTCTGCATTTTCATCACTGGCACGGTTGAACGTTTGATTGGGAAAAATTCAATTCAATAGGATGTCATAAATGAGGCTGCGTTAAAAACCTGTACACTAAGTGAGTATGTATCCTCACTAGAACGCACGTAGGAGTACGCAGTCGTCTATTCACCTGTACAACTGAGTATGGATCCATTATATGAGGAGCTACTGTATAGGTGAATAGGATGAAAGAACGTACCCTCACTAGAACGCACGTAGGAGTAGCAAGTGAGGGTTCGCGACGCGACTCGTCACGATACAATACGTCGGTCCCGTCACAACTGCCTAAATGGGTCCATGGTCCGTACTGCAAACCGTTCCGTCCAACAAGCTGATTATGTAGTTGTTTGCGCATAGATCACCACAAAGAAGCCCTGAGAAGTTGCGGTGGGAGGAAAGGAAGGAAGTTTTTCCCCCGTGCTCACATCACACTCCCGTGAATTCAACCAAGGAATTCCCAACTGTGGGGCCACGCTCCGAAGCCTCAGCTCCTGCCCTCCGTATCAAATTCAAAAGAGCTGAGCGCGGTGACCCAGGTATCTGTTGTTTCACAAGTTGAGTTTTCAGGATGAACGCCAGAAACTTTGCCAATGGGAGGTCTAGATCCTGGGCGAGCGGGGCTCTCATAAAATGCATATGGGCGCACGGCAGCAGCCGCCTTTGCGACGTTTGCAGTAAATTGGCTCACGATTTCCCAAGGAATCGTCGGACACACAGGGATGAGCCACACGAATGCGAGAGGTGCGGGAGGAGTTCTGGCCGGAAGGATTCGATGATGCGGCACAGGGATGCGAGAGAGCGCAAGCGGCTTCGGAGGCAACACAACGCGAAGAGGAAGAAAACGCTACTAGAAAATGATTGGATTGATTCAATTGCAATATGAATATGAGCTATTCCTTGTGGGTTGTGACATTGCGCCGCAAGCAAGAGTTATCGATTCAGGGATGGGGCGGGTGAGACACCGGAACCGAACGGTCGAATAGAGTGCGGGACCACGGAAAAATCCAGGGAATTGAAAGACCATAGAATTGAAGAGACTCGGTCTTGGAACTGGGCGTTTTGGACCAAACGGGGACCTAATACTTATGGGACGGATTCAATCGGAAGGCGAGACAGGGACATCGTGCAGCAGGACCCAGAGGAGCAGCGCAGTGAATGAACGGGAAAGCATGCCAGTAGTCGCTCTAGACGGCGTCGAAAGAGTGTGCATCGATGAAGCGATCAAGGCGGGTTGATCCGGACGTGATCGGTGCAGTCACTGCAGTGATCCGTGCTTTTGCTCCTCTCGTCTACACACCGACGCAAAATGCGGTCCGCTCTCACTCGACACCGCTCGAGCTTTCAGAGGTTTGATGCAGATATTCGTCGTCATCCGTCATGCCGTCAGCTTGCCGCGCAAGCTGTAACCGTGGCGCGAACATGCTCAGGGTGCCTGGGACGTCTCCGGTCTCCAGCTAAGTTTCCTCGGCTTCCCCTCGTTGGTTCCAAACTGGAAACTTCTTCTCGCCCTCGCAATGCATATGCCTCTACTGACGGCTCGTTTCCCTTCCCCCGATCTGGCACCTCTCTTCCTTGCTTGCGACTGGCCCCGAATTCTTACCGTTCGGGGCTCTTTCGCTGGAGATTGAACACCGGGTATCTCCTGCTGTGGTGACGTGGTTCCATCAACCGGTCTCAATCATATCGCTTCCACTCGGGTTCGGGCTCGGGACTCGCAACTCGCTGTCCAAGGGGATCCATTTCGTTCCGCTAACCCCCACCCCGATCTGAATGGCAATTCCTCGCCCGGGAATCCTACCGAGTGGTCCACGGACGTCCACCGCTCCCTCTCTGAATTTCTGATCATCCTGCAATCTCGGGCGCCTGTCATTTCTTCACTCGGGCCGTCTTTCGAATGAATGGATGAAATGAATGAATCTCTCTGGGATGCGGTCACAGCTCAATCATGAGGATCAAAGATCGAAGTCTCGATAATTGGCAGTTCGTGGTTTCCCCATCCGATCGACCCACTTTTTGCCCGTCTTGAAAATCACCTCCCACGTCGATATCTTAATCCCCAAGCTTCATCGTATTGATCTACTCGCCCCGACACTGTTTCGGTAACGTTCCTCCCCCTCCACCTAGTATCAAACAAACTCTTGCTTGTCAGCATGTCATTTTCGTGGAGCTTCTACTAGATTTCCGGCCGAGGTCGGAGTGGTCCGTGCCTACGCAAACTGTATTTTGACGAGGGTTACCTGAGCAAGAAGCGCCCGTTCAACTCGGGCTTGGACCGATCCTCTAAATTGTCCGTCTTTTCGTCGGAGCTGCCACTCGTATTTATATATTCCGTGCAGGGAAACGAAGAAAAGGGACAACTACGTCGCCGAAAGTGTACCGTGTTTATTCCCCCCCGTTCGATCGCGCAGCTGTGCACAAATGATATGTGTATGGCATTCCATCCGTCCGTCTTAGACCTGACGTGATTGTTTCTAACCCAGACGATTCGTGATACCTAATATCCCGTGCAGAATGGTAATTGAACAATTTCGTCCAGACTCCAGAACCACCGATACTCGGTATCGGCCTCCGAAAAAAAAACTTCACGAAAACAAACGCCCTTGGTTTTGTCGCCCAATTAAAAACTCACAATAAATTCACAAAAGCCTGGGAAATGGGCGGTGTGAACGAGATACCAGAAGAGATCCGGCTTCCTAACGCCTGCGTCTCGATAGGCGGAAGCTGCATCAATGTGAGGATGATCCTCCCTGCGAATGAATTAACCCATGGGAAAACTGACTAACATCAATTGTTGCTCCCTTCATAAAGGGGGCGGGGAGGAATGTCGTTCCCTCACCTGGTGTCTTTTCCTTTCATCTCTATCAACCTTCTCTCTCCTTCCGCTCCATCACCATTTTTTGCAACAACCTCTTCGACTATGTTCAAAAAAGTCGCACTTTTCTTTTTGTACCTTGGTCGCGTCCAGCGTCCCTCGCGGGTGAGTGCACCTCATTTGCGCAGGCGAACCTCAGACAAGCACAGCTCCGAATCCCCGATATCGGCAACGACGTCTTCCAGCAGTGCCTCGATGCGGAGGCGACGACTTCACGTGTGCCCAGGAAGCCGACGCCCCACCCACTTGCAACAAGGATCTCATCACCTCGAACCTCGCAGAACTCAAGTCGACCGCGACTGGGATCCAGAACATTGGCCCGGTCCCCGATCCGTGCGCACAGCTCCCGAAGTTGATTCGCAACACCAATTGCTAACTTGGATTTTCTTCGATTAGGCTTGCAGCGAACCAAGGCGGCGCCACCCTCACAGCGATTCTGGCGGCCATCGATACCGCCACCAAGGCGAACGCCGCGGGCGACTTCGCCACTGTCGCGTCCAGCCTGCAGACGGTCGTTGACAAGACGGGTACAGCGATCGGGTCGCTGATCGCAGACGGGGGCGAGTCGGGCGCCGATCTCACCATCCTGGATGAGTCGGGGGATACGGTGACGCTTGCTCAGCTGTGCGCAAGTGCATGAAGTCTCTGGTTTATGCTATTTTACCATATGGGTGGTGTGCTTAGTAAATTCGGTGAATGAGACCGCGGTATTGTTCCCGTTGATACTGAGGAACTCGGGCGTGCGGTAAATTTTTTGCCTAACGAGCGGGTCGATTGAACGATCGAGGACTTGAGCTTTAGAAATACGGAGGAACGAGGAGGCTGCCGCGGGGGCAAGAACTTCAAACCAGGGACTACACGGCAGCTAAGCAGCATCTTCTCAAGAAGTTCATCTCGCGTATTTCATGTTCCAAGCTTACCTTGTGCAGGGAGAATTAATGGGACGGCTACGGGGATGGGATGGAAGAAGCCGTAGGTGAGCTGTAAACTTCATTCCACCCAGGCGAGGTTGCCTGATGATGTAGTCGTGCGACACGCTGTTTCGATTCGGGCTTGTAAGGGCCTTCCTTTTGTTTCGGCCTGGCTATTTTAGTGAATCAGGTTTCTCAACTTTTTCTAGGAAATCTTGGAGGAGAAAGGCTGCATGGCCTCTGGCTTCGTTTGGCGATCGCAACCTCCTTCGACTTTCGACTTAATCAGCAGGTCCAATATGCTGGTATTCTGGGAGGGTTGGAATGGCGACGTGCCGTCAATGATATCGATACTTGGGTGTTGTGTCAGTTCAGCGTTGAATTCAGTTGTTGGGCGATAGCTTCGGTCACTCCTCAGTCTCATCAATATTTTGGAACTTTGACCACTGTCCCGGGGACCCGATCTTTGTTTCCAGAATCACAAGTCGCCATGGGCCATCAAGAAGCACTGACATCAATGTACTGCTGCCGACTGATTTTGTGCCGTTGTTCAACCCGGTGACAAGTACTGCTCCCGAGTCGGAACTGCATTTCAATCTCGGTCCTTTCCACTGCAAGACCGGACATGGCTTTCCAAATGGTAAATGCTCTCAAATCCGGATATTTCAGGTGTCTCAAGGTACTGAAAGACGGTGACGCAGGGGTGATGCCCGTTTTCGAGTTTGTGCTCCCGAATAGTTGCCGCTCCCTGCTATTAGTCTTGGCAGAAGCACCGTAAGTAGAGACTTGCTTCTAAGCACGGTGAACGGTTCCCGCAGATGCCACATATATCACACGGACGACCCGACCAATTTGTTCCTCACCCACGATGCCCCACCAGCCTACTGCTACAGAACTTCGTATTCAGAACATCACAAGCGGTTTGACTGCTGCAGTAACACTCCTCGACGAGCTTAATGATGCATTTGGGCCTCCATTCATTCAACCCATCTCAAAGACCATTCTGCTCCTGATTGATGTCACTCAGGTGAGAACTTGTGATGGCATGCACTCCTCAGCTTCTAAGTAACCCGATGAATATCATAGAATGCCAAAAGAAATAAAAATGAATGTGCTCGGCTCATGGAGAAAATTCACCAAACTCTGTACGCAATAATCAACCTTCATCTCAAATCCGAAACAGTCGGGTCCCTGGCTCCGTGATGCTCAATAATCTCGCGAACTTCATGGGATGAGTTTGGTTCTTTAAGATAGACTTAGATATATCAGACAAAATTCCAGAACACTCCACAAGATATATACATTTGTCGAAGCCCAACAAGACGGCAACAAGCTTAAGCACCTGTTCCGTCATAATGAGATGAAAAACCTACTCAGAGACTGTCATGCGGGACTGGATCATGCAATGGAGGTCTTCGAGGTGCAGCTGATATTGTTACTTTGGAGCAGATAATTAACCAGAGATAAATAGATCACCAACGGAGTCACAACATTCAACGATATTGGGGACATGCAACAGACAGCCAAGATCATTCATGAGCAATTGCTCCAGTCGATTCAAGCAATTTCTGATACCAGTACAGTCTCAAATGAATCGTTGGTATATACACATCGTGGATTTCGAGTGTACTACTAAATTTGAGAATCAGGTATATATAGGTGCCAATGAGTCAAAAAACAGGTAAACCCCAGTGTTGTCATCCAATCCTGCACTGAAGATTTGTTCAAGTTCCGCTTCATTTTCAATGCTGCCCTCAAAGCCCAAGATCTTCCATGGTCGTGATTTGGAAGTGGAAAAGTATCATGAAGATTCTCATGGCACATTCACCAAGAATAGCCATTCTTGGAGGAGGAGGAATAGGCAAGACAAGTCTCGCAAGAGCAGTGCTCCCACCCAGACACTTGTGCCAAATTTGACCACCGGTTTTTTGTCAGTGTAGAATCTGAAAACCAGTGTTGAACTTGCTGCACTTGTTGGACTCCATCTTGGGTTGGATCCTGGCCAGAATCTCACAAAATCTGTTGTGCAGTATTTCTCAAGAAAGCCCTCTTCAATACTGATCCTGGACAACATGGAAACAGTGTGGGAACCAATTACTCTCGGAATGGGACTGAAAAATTCCTTTCCCTTCTTATTGAGGTGGAACACCTTGCCTTGGTGGTATGCCTACATGGATTCAAATTTTGTCTCGCTCACATTCACCAGATCACGATGCGTGGGGCTGAACGGCCAGCCAAAGTTTGCTGGACTCATCCATTTCTATCCCCCTTGCAACCACTGTCCAATTATGCTGCACAACAAACCTTTATGGACATCACAGACAATGCCTACACAGTTGAGGATATCAACCAACTTCTCCAGATCACAGATAATATGCCTCTGGCTGTAGATCTTATTGCCCATCTGGTTGACTATGAAGGCCTGAACAATGTATTGACCCGCTGGGAAACTGAGAAGACATCCCTTCTCTCGTTGGGTATGACAGGAACTCGAATTTGGATGTGTCTATTAGTCGTTCACTCTTCAGCCCACGGGTTACATCCGGTAGTAGGGAATTATTGAGTCTCCTGTCAATCCTCCCCAATGGTCTCTCTGATGCAGAACTGGTCCAAAGCTGTCTTCCAATTGCCAATATTCTGGATGCAAGGCCACATTGCTGGCTACGTCATTGGCATATTAGGATGGAAACAAGCGACTTCGATCATTGGTCCCTGTGAGAGAATATATCCAAAAACTTTTGCCTCCCTCCCAATCCCTCATTCAAACAATTTGCAAATTCTTATACACACTTTTGGAGCTATACCAAAAGCTACAGCTTCAGCCTATTGTCAGTCAAATAACCTCAAATCTGGCTAATTTACAAGAAGTCTTGCAGCGAGGGTTCTGTGACAGCAATCCGAATGTTGTCGACACAATACATTGCACACTGCTTCTGAACTCGTTTTACAGAGTGACTGGACATGGTCGTCGAACACTGCTGATAGATCAGATTGAGCCTATTTTGTCTGGGTTCGGTGATTACAGACTGGACACAGCTTTTCTCACAGAAGCCTTGCAATCACGAAGCTACAACCAAACATCCATAACAGAACAGCTGGTGACTCAGACAATCTTGCATCCCCCAAATCAGTGATCCCCTGCTTGAGTGTGAGTGCAATTTATTCCACAACTAAGGATTTGTCTCATATGACTATGGTTCATGCCAGGCAAATTTTATCAGGCAGTAGGAGAGAATTTCCTTTATCGTAAATTGGACTGGGAGAGAAACAAGGAAATGTTACGGAAAAGCACTAGAGTTGGCCCAATTATGTGGAGACAGAGACCAGTGGTGTAATACTTTGCTCCGCCTTGCTTGGCTCGAACGCAATGCCTCAAATTATGCTACGGCCCAGAGGCATGCTCAAGACGCTCAACGACTTTCCAAACTGTCAGGCAATTTGTATCATGAAGCAAGAGCATATTGGACCGCAGCTATGTGCTCAACAGATCTGGGAGATTATCAGGAGAGCATGATCCAACTTTGCAGGGCAAGAGAGATCATTACTATTTGTGGCCTGTCTGGCAGCCATCTTGGTCACCAAATCACAGTGAGCCAGGCAGAGGTCCATCTGGTCAAGTCAGAATATGCACAAGCGAAACACATCAATAATCAAATACTTCAAAGCACTTCCGCTGACCAACATGGTGAATGTGATGCATCGGCACTTCTCAATATTGCCCAGATTGACATAAAGATTGGTATGTCCACTGCGGAGGTGTATCAGAATCTGAACAAAGCAAGGGAAGCCTTGGCATTCATGATCTTGGGGGAAATACACTCTGTGACATGGTTCAGGCCGCGCTAGAACTCAGAGAGGGAAAATTGACTTTGCAAAGGTCAAATTCCAGAAATGTCTCCATGTTGTTTGGGGAAAGAGCAGCGAAGGACAAACTTTCTGCCTGGAAAAACTTGCAAACATCAAAGATTGGCCGGCTTTTGAATGGCACTACAGGTGGCCTGTGTCATATTTGGTGTTTGCCTCCAAATCTGGAGAAAAATTGGCATTACACAAGGCACTCCTCTTTCTCGGTGATGTATGCATCGCAAACAAGGATGAGGACACAGCAAACAATCTCTATACAGTTGCCTTAGAGGGATTCACTTATATGGGTGTCCATCAAAGCCGAGCACAGACCATGCTACGTCTTGGGGATCTTGCACACAAGCGAGGGCAAAGCACACACGCTATTTCCTTGTGGACGGCTGCTCGACCACTTTTGAGCAGTCATTGCAAGCCAAACACATCACCCAAATTGACCTGAGGCTTTGGCTGCCGAACAAAACTCTTAGGAACCCGCCATCTCACCCGCACTCGATCAGTTGAAAGTTGAAACATAAGATACACTTCAGAAAATTTCTGATTAAGTTGTAGTCTCGAGTAAAGTTTGATACCCGAGCGCTTTCATTGAAACACGTTTCAAATTAGGATTACTGGCTCACGTTCATGGGTCTCCCCGTCTGTACATGTACCTATATGTTCCAATATTTATATATTTATTCATTCATGAGCATGTGTCTTGGCCGACTCATTTCCGGATTTTCACGCTGTTAGGTACAACTTTAGGTCTAGGTGAGGAATGGTTGGACCAGTGCGACCATGGAAGAAAGTGACATATATCGGTACCAGCACCATGCTCCATGACTGTACCCTGCGGGAGGGGAGAGAATGACTTGAAGCCGGCTTAAGGTCTGGGTAACGCACAATAGCTGAATTTCAAAGCTCAACCGACACTGATGCGAAAGGACACTGGATGCAGGCAGAAGGTGAGGCTGACTGTGTCAAACTAGTTTCTCGTAGACAGCCA
The DNA here is from genome assembly GCA_029378375.1 of Mycena olivaceomarginata. Lineage (NCBI taxonomy): Eukaryota > Fungi > Basidiomycota > Agaricomycetes > Agaricales > Mycenaceae > Mycena > Mycena olivaceomarginata. Next base: position 4,662 of record JARKIC010001794.1, on the reverse strand, counting down.
CTACAAACAACTTGAACCTTGAACCTCGGTAGTGTTAAACATGTGATTTTGGGGTTGAGGTTCGTCAATGTTCATCTGTTGGTGGTTTTCATAATGGCAAGAACTTGGTTGGGGATCAAGTCGGCATGAGTGCCGGGTTTTACCGGCCCACCTGACTACGTACAAGTGATCTGAGCGTAAGCACGATGACGGAGTCAGTGCTCTTTCTCGGGCTGCCGTATTTACGGGTGTGACGGATGGCATGCCGTCCCGTCCCGTCGAGGCTTTGGCCGAAAGCATTTACGACGGGGACGGGTGGCCGTTGACGGCCGTAGACGGGTTGGATGCGTGAAATGCACGTTCTTTCTTGAAAATGACGTATATTATCCACATCGTTTGGTCCCAACAATTTTCTTCGGTCAGAGAATCACCTCGCCGCCGCAACTTCTCACGGCCATCGCGTGTATTCGGTTTCGACCCGGCTTGAATCTGTTTCCGTTACCCAAGGAAGTGCCATATAACGTCTTTTGTTTGCAGACTACTCATTTTTTTTCTTTCTTCCCCTTTTTCAGGGGTTCGTACACTGGCTACCTCGCCGGCTCCGAAGCCTAAGCCAGATTTTTTCAACTTTGTTCCGTGCAGTTCCGAATTCTCGTCCCGGTCTTCCCCGTGTCATACTCCTTCACTCAGGTATATGGAGTTACAACTTCGGCATCGGTGAAAGAAGGGTCTAATGTGGAGTGTTCCGCACCTGCATCAGTTGAAAACGTGTCGGATAGATATGCAAGAGCTGCCCGTTAGACTGGGGCTTGGACCATGAATCATCATTGCAATCTGTATCGCACTTTTTTGCTCGCCTGGCCTACGAGCGAGGTAGGATTCCGATTATGGCAATAAAATATTACAGCTCTGCGACAATGCCCAAGGGCCAACAGTCCCCGGAGCTGGAAATAAAACTCTGGTTCAACCGAGCGGTCCACATAGGGTCTGTATTCTCGCTGTTCTCCCGCGCCGCCTTGTCTTTATCTTTTCTTAGACTCAGTTTAGACTCTTACCCGGCAACGCTAGCGTGAATGAATCCGTCGAACCCAACCGCCGTGCTGCCGGCTGCGGCACTCGGTTCAATTAATTAAGCGTGCCCCCTGGCCCAGGCCCAACGTCGCACCAGCCAGGTATCGCTTCCCACCATTGACAATATCAGTCCAAAGCGGAGCGGTCCCCACTTGCGCAGCATAAAAAGAGTGCCTTTTTCTTTTTCCTTGCTTTTTCTCGTCACTGGCTCTCTCGACCTTTATTGTTTTATAAAAAGTTTGAGCTCGATGTCTTTGACACGGAGGATGCACGGAGCCGGGACCGCACTTGTCCATCCCAGGTTGGAACTTATCAATCGCACATGTCTGGGGTGACAGTACCACACAAATATGGGTCCAACGTGCAGTGGTGCGCACCTGCGACAATTGATTGAGCGCAACAAGAGCGCAATATTCGAGTGCCTTGCAGCCCAGGTTAAGGATTACGATAATAAGAAGCTTACCGTCCTAGATCTGAAGGTAGAGCTCACACTACTAGGGCCTTCCCACGAGGCTTCAGAGAGAGAGAAGAGAATTGACGAGACGGGCCGATCGTTCAAGTTTACCTGTGCGCGGGAAACAGTGGTTTTTCAACGTGTGCGTAAAGGCGTCTATATTAATGAGCAAAATGCAAAGAGGCAGCACTAGTATCTTGACTCTCCGGGAAGCCAACTGAGACGGACACCGGGAATGATATATGATGAGAGGGGGGAGCGCGGATGCGGAGCAGAACGGGGTGCACAGGACGGAGTGCAGGACGCGCTGCGGGCTGGCAGGCGGGATCAGCGGAGCTGTGAGCATATAGTCGTTCGTTGGCAGTCACCTCGCAAGCCAGTTGGAGAATATCGACTATGATTTGGGGTTAGCGGAGGACAAGAGCGCCAAGTGCAGACCCACGGGGGCGAGAATGGGAACGAGGATATTCGCGAGCGAGATCACTGGTGTGAGTTGGCTAGGAATTTCCGAAGCGGGTATGGCATTGAAGGACTCACTGAGAAGATAGATGAAGAACAGTATGCCTGACGCCACAGATGAGTAGGCACAGCTAATAAGGAATTGGTGGAATCACCGTCTCGATACAACTGGATGAGCCAAGGTTGGCGCGAGTATCGGACTGCAATCAAACAGCGCTCAGTTCCATATTACCGCTACCGAAGGTATTGAACCCACGGTCACGATACGCCTTCACAGCGGTGAGAACCACTATGGCTTGAGGTCGTACAGGAATCAGTCGATGGGTCGGTTATTCTTCTAAAAACTTGAACCTACTTGTCTCAAGGATTGTGACGGACAAATAGGCAAATATGATAATGGAGCTCGCCTTCGCAAGCGTGCAGCCAACACCCGTGGTCGTTATGTCTGAGATGTGGGTATAAGATAGCAGCAGATTTGTGTGTGCTCACAATCGAGGGACTCCAGCTCAAGCTGCGTGGTCACCATGCTGGTGACGAGTGCGCACTAGGGCCTGATCAGCCATTATCGCTACTCATTCAAAGAATCAGGTAGGACGAACCGTGCCCAGGATTATCAGCCATATGAGCACTATCCGCCTGCGATCCCAGAAAGCCCATGTGCGTAACATCAAGATGACTGAAAATGGAGGTGAACGCGACAGATGATATGGCTGGGACTGGATTCGACACCTTCGAGAAGAATATTCCGAGAACCGAAAGCCCTGGTGATATCGTTGTCAGGAGACGAGGAGACATGCAAGGTCAGCGATTGAGCATTACATGCAACGACGGTGTTCCGAGTCAAACATTGCTGCGGGGGACCAGTGAGAATGAGCGAATGAAACGTCAATTCACACCTCTGGGGAAACTCGCCCGAATTTAGCTGCATGCCAATCACATTCCGGTCAGACACAACTCAGCAAGAACTCGCGTAGCTCACCCGAGATGGCGACAAATATATCGATGAATGGGCCATAGCGATTGAGAGCGAAAAGTAAGGTCCCCGTGGACAACGGGCGAGACCACACATGCGTTATCTGGAATGGTTTGGAGGATTCTTGGGGACCGATTAAACATGTCAGAATGTGACGAACCTCGCGATCAAGATTGCATATCCAGTCGTAAACCTGATTATTTCAACCTGAAATTAGGATGAGACGATTGGCAACTGACCAGAATTGTGGCACAAGAAAGTAAAGTGCTTGGGACCAGACGAGCCCCTGGGTCCTGGATCCGTGGCAGAGTCAGCGTTTCTGGGATAGGAATAAGAAATTGTTTTTGATACCGAATCCATCGACATGGGGCTTTGGGCGGCTGGATCACCCGTCGAATTTATACGCAGAGCGTGAGAGGGAGGATACAAGCTTTGTTCGCTTTCCGCACCGAAGTCTGATACGGATGGAATCTATGCGAAAGCTTGCTGTTCTTCTCCCGCTGGAATCCCATTTCCGCACAGAAGTCTGACACGGATAGAATCTATCTAAAAGCCATCGAATGATGATAAGTATCTCCAGAGCGGCTGCATGGCTGTTCTCCTCCCGCTGGAATCCCATTATTACCTGGCCAATTGCCAGGCGATGTCCTGGGGAATAAAGGAAGAGCAGGGGCGGATCGGCCGGCTGAATGATCGAGCACGCCCAGGGCGGCCGAAAAATGCCGGATATCAACCTCTTTTCGGACTTAAGTCGGGAGTCCGGTCCGACCCTTTTTGGGTTTAACACACATCTGGTCGAACTTCTGTTTTCTCGTCCCGCAACAAGCCCATTTACAAACATGATTGAGAGACCCCCACATAATCGTGTCTTCCAAAGCGACTGGAGAGGTTTTCATAATATTTTGGGGAAGCTGAAGGACGATATTCAACGATTCGCCATTAGCGAGTCGGACCGGACAAGCGAAGTTGATGTTCGGCTTCTGCCGACAAAATTTGGCCGCGGAAGTCGGTCCGCAGGTAGTAACCACTCGGCCAAGGGCGGGGAGGGGGGTACAGCCACCAACTAGATTTCGGAGGTTGATATCCGGGAGTTTCGATCCGCCCACCTCTTGCGCCCACGAAAATGATTATACGGGATGTGGAGGGCGAGGAAGTGATCAATATGAGAATAGCGAAGGGGATTGCCAGCATTCCGATGGTCCTTGATTCCCTCCAATTCGCAAGTCAAGAACATGCTCGGGTCCTGGCAGTTTGAACAAAGCCGCGGTGTTTCGGTCGGATTGGACTGTGAGAGGGGAACAGAAGATTGAGTTGCTGAAGATGTTTAGAAGATTTCACCCTAAGAAAAAACCGAAATCGAATTGAAGCAATTGGGGTAGGTTCAGATCACCACACCTGAAATTCCGTAGTATTGACAGGATCAACGGCGAGGAAAGTGTCAGAGATCAGGTTGTGCGAACAAAGATGAACAAAATTGACGTGGTCTTGAAGCCTCCGCAGCCTATTAAATGCAACAGGGAAGCGGCAAAGCGAATACAGTGGAAGCCACTAGATAAGGACGCGACCCGAGCCATAGTGCAGTAATAAGCAGAGACCATGGCCAGTGATTGTGAGGATGGTTGAGGAGGATGGGGCCGACTCGGAATATTTGCGGGGGTGAGATTTGAATGGGCAGACGCGGCTTGCAACGGGGAGTTTGCGGAAGAGAGAAAATGAGCGCGCGCAT
>JARKIC010001793.1:0-95263 GCA_029378375.1 Mycena olivaceomarginata | reverse complement strand
GTGCGGCACGGTTTTGCCGACATTTTGCACCCACACGTTGAATTGAGCACAATACAGTCATTTAGAAACGGATTTTGACCGGACCCGGCTAGAACGATGGCCATCAAACCAGAATCTCGCATAATCACGGATCTTAAACGACTCTATGATTGTTTTATATGCCTCACCATTTTTTCCCGTCCTCGTCCTGCCGTAACTTCCGTGGCTCATGATGAACTGAGTAAGGTTATGTCTAGTGATCAACGCTCATTTGTGCTTACCGTTGTGTGACGGTGAGTTGCCTTCTGCTCAGAGCCTTACCTGGGCGAAGTTCAAAACCCTGTCAGCTTAAGGTCGCCGCCCATCAGAAGAATGAGCGAATCCACAGCTTGGGTGTGGGGGTGGGTACTGTAAAAAAGAAGCAATAAGACGTCGTTCCTCCATCAGCGGCGGAGGGACATAACCTATTTGGAGTCGTCCCGGGCCATTTTCAACTCCGCAACCACCATTCTAGAATGATCTCAGATTCAGGGTAGCCCCTTCCGCCGCGACGCCTCTCAGGCCCCAAAGAATAATCAGGTTCTTTCAATACTTGTCCGCCGCTTGCATTCAATGACCTTCCAAATCAGAATCAGGGTCGTTCTTTGCTGAGAATATGGCGACTCTCACGAATGTTCCAAGCTTCCATTCAGGAACCTCAGATTCTGACAGGGCCGCCGACCCGTGATGATGATTACTCAGCTCCCCGGACCTCTGTGTTCTCCACATCAAAGACAGTGCGATCTCGAGACTTGGAACCTCCAGACGACATGCCCTCGGACCCTACGCCTTCCTCGCATATCACACCGCTGTCGAAGAAATGGGTTTGTCCTTAGGGGGACTGAGGTCGTGCCAAGGTCGTGCTGGTAAAGGCACTGAGTCGTGTAGCTAAAATATGCTTTGCGATGCCGAGCTGGTCTTTGAAGCGGCCTTCGTGCCCATGTATGAGCTCATTGAGCCACAGTTGTCCGGTGAGAATGGAGGTGTGCATGGGTATAGCCTCCGGGAAACGCATCTTCGCGCGGCGTTTCTTCCTTGCTATCTCTGCGCAACCGTTTCTGGCGTCATTTCGAGCTACCACGGGAGCTCGAAAAGATCTTCAGAAAGCATAAGCTGCTTGGACGCTGTCGTCAGCAGCTCGCAGCACCGTGCTTGCCCTCGACCATCGCACCTCGCCTCTCGTCAGTCTGCCGAGAACGTCGTCATGGCCGCCGAGGCCTTAAACTCGAACATACCCCGGCGCCGCCCGCCCTCGCACAAAAACCCTATGCCGCTGAAATTTCTTGATCCTCCGGGAGCTCGTCTCAACTTCAATATTTCAGTACCGCTACCGTCTGGATTCCGAGTTTCCCTGATGTATCACCTGCATCTCGTACTTTGCGATGAGGGCCCCACACCTCCAGTTCCGTCTGGCGAGCAAGTGGTTCCCATGGCTATGTTGCTTTCGGTTTTTCGTTCTCTGCAACTGTCTCTGCAACCGTGATTACTGCTCACCATGGATTAAGCATTTGCGGGTGTCTCGTACTGTGGCGAGGTTATATGTTGTGCATATCGCTCGTCACCTGTACCTCACGAACGGTTGCGAAATGCGAAAATCGAGCATTCGTCTGCCAAAGATCTTGCGCTGCAGACTTCTGAGCCGTGCCTCGGACAGCTCGCTCGTTCCGTAGGCTCCCTTGCCGTCTTTACGGGGGGTTGTTATCTGTGTCTCGCACGGCTCGCTCCTCGGTGCATACTTCGCGCAGACCGCGCGTCACCGGCCTTTCCTGTCTTATTTTTCCTCGTTGGTATACTTTGCACGCGCTTAGCGCAACCGCCTGTACATTTCCTCGCCTCGCTCGGATTTCTCATCTGAGATTGCGGAACCGTCCTTACCTCGAGTATTACGCAGCTCACCTTCCGTCTGCTTTCTGCGTCTTCGAATCGTGGAGCAGCCTATGTCGCCGTCCGGCCGTACGCCAATCGTTCCGTCCCGATTTATTTCCATGTTGCGTTTCCTGCCCAAGTCAACGTACCACATCTAGGCATCTGAACTGTCCTCTGCGGGTGCATTGTACACGGCATGAAGCGATTCAATGCAGTTACAGAAGCGGCCTTCTGTGCGTGTTCTGCGTGTGGACAAGCCTGTGGGTCGCACAAACCCCTCTCTGGCCAGGTGCAACTGGTTCCATATTGTACTTCTCGAAGGCAATACCCACACGCACCTGATGACAAGGACCTCCCTCGTGTGCTTCTGTCCCACCCAGACCACGGCTGCTCTCTGAGTTCGACTGTCGTCGAGTGCGTTTTCAGCATCATCACAAGTCCGAATTGCCCAATTCTTGTCATACGGTTCTATCGTCTTTCTACCGTCTTTCTATGACTGTTCATTGTACGAGCTCTTCGTCTGGTCTCCTTCTGGATCACGCCAGTTCATCGCTCGGAATGACTATGTCAGTAGCAGCTGCTCTCGAACCTCTCGGTACCTCTAGTCTGCTCGAGCATGATATCTCACATCTGGGATTTCTTTCCGTGCCGAACAATATCCTGGGGACTCGGATCGATCTGGCAGAGCATTGGACAGTTGAGCAGGAGACTACGACTTCTGCAATGGCCTTGGCCACGTCCCGTCCCCACGCATGGTCTGGAACTTCACCATGTTTCATACACTCTCCAGTGTCGAAAGCCCCGGCCGTACTCGAACGGCGGTGCTACAATTTGCAAACGGCGGTGCTGCTGGTCTTTGACGGGTTCCCGACCTACATTTCCATTTGACCACGCTATCTATTTTCCGACTGAATGCGCTCGTCGCTATGCTCCATTGGGGTCCTCGAGTCCTTCCACTCACCCTCGCACGAGCCTTGCTCTTAGAGCTTTCGCTCCTCGGGGTTGCTTTGGGTTCGTTTCGTACCCTTTCCCTTTGCAGCCCTTGTGTACGGGTTTGGCTGTTCCGCGCTCCGTCCCGGCCCGTTTCGGTCTTTCCGGTGGCTGCTCCCGTTGCGCCACGAAAGCTCGCCAAAGCCGTCCCAGCCAAGCCCCCCCCCCCCCCCACACACACACAAAAGATATCCACATAATTTGGGAATACTGTCTTCCCAAATTATTCATCGTCGTCCCGTCCGTCTCTCGTCTCCCTCTCCTTCCCGCCTAGGAATCCGAGTGGAAGATCAGCGTCTACCTTGCCTCGCAACAAAGGCCCAACCACGTGGGTCTACTAGGGATCCGCCGAAAGCGCCGGGTACTCGCGAAGCACATCGTAATCATGATTACGCGTTTCTTTTTTTTTGGGCACATTTTTTCTTCTCCCCCGGGCTATGAGATTTCAGTATGAGCAGAACGACGCCATGATGAAGGGATTCCGCGGGAATCAATTCATGGAACGCCACCTCTCGTCCTCGATGCTCGACACTCTCATCTGGTGGGAAAGGTTGCTGCTACAGCCCTCCTTCACCCGCAAATTTCTCCCGTTAGGCAAGCTTCGGGACTTCGGCATCTATATTGACGCGAGCACGTCCTGGGGAGTAGAGATCGTCGTTGGCGAGCGCTGGTACACGCTTAAACTGCGCAAGAAATGGAAACATGCAGGAATCAACATCTGTTGGCTCGAGGCGGTCACCCTTGAGCTATGTTTCCTCTTCCTCGAACAGCTCGCATTCAAGGACATCCACGTCCTCGTTCGATCGGACAACAAAGGCGCGATCGGCGCTCTCACTAAGGGCCGATCCCCTAACTTCGACATCAACCTCTGTGCTCGTCGTGCATTCGCGGTCAAGGCCGGTTGTTGCATCACACTGAGACAAAACTCCATCCGAATGCGAACGTCTTCGTCAAGCAGGCTGGCCGTCAATGGAACAAGAAGCTGAGTGCAAAGCTATGTGAGATGGGTTTTCGGTGTCTCCAGTCTGATCGTTCGTGCTACATCTATTCCAATGGAGCCGTGCGCATCATCCTCCCTATTTACGTCGATGATGGCATGATCTGTGCTAAGGATGATGCTGATATCGACCGAGTCATTGCTCAACTTAGCTCTTCATTCAGAGTGAAGGATCTTGATCCCACAGAGTGGCTGTTGAGTATCAAGATTGAGCGTGACTCTTCTACTGGAGACATCCATCTTACGCAACGCGCTTACGCTGAGGCCATGCTTGAGCAGTTCAACATGAGTGATTGCGGAATCTTGTTGGATTGCAGGGGAGCTAGGCGAGACTGGTCTCGTCCCGGGGGAGTGTTGGAGTGTGTGAATGGACTGTGACATTCTCGCATCTTTGATCTGGTGTGCACGCCATGAGTGCGGGTGCGCGAGGGGTGCGACGGCCGTGCACTTGGAGTGGGCGTACGCGAGGGGTGCTACGGGTGTACATGCGCGATGGGCTGGCGTGCACGGCGAGCGCGCACGCGAGGGGCGTGCTTGTGTGCGTGCAACGGGTTTATGCAATGCGCATGGGTGCGTGACAGGCGTGGTCGAGTGACGAGCGTGTGTACGGGGGTTTTGCGTGCGCGATATTTATGCATGCGCGACAGGTATACTTGCGCGCGGGGCGTGGACAGGAGTCCGAATTGGGCGCGTTCGAAGTATGCGGCGGGCGTCCCAGATGGCGCGCCACTATTCGAAGTGAGGGCATGCGCGGTCGGAGTGAGCGGGGCGGGGCTCGAAGCAGGGGGGCAAGTCGTTCGAATGGGGGACGAACGGCAGGCACACGTATGGTCGAGGTGGGGGCTGCATTCGAAGCAGGGGTGCATTGGAAGGGCAGGGCGGCGGGCGTTCGAAGCACGTGTTCGAAGTGGGGAAGTGGCTTGCATCAGGAAAAAAACTCCTTCGGAAATTTGGGGACAATTTGGAACCCTCTCAGAAATTTGGCCATCTTGGTCGGATTGGCAGAAACTGGGGAAAATTGGAAGAAAAGAGACAAAATTAGGGGAAATCTCGAGAAGTCTAGGGCCACCTCAGCAAAAACTAAAATTATCTTGCATGTAATATGTCTGGTCCGAAGGGGCCCCGCGCGCGGTGTAGGGCAGCCATACGTGCCATACACCCGACACTCCACCAGAAGAACTGGAGGCCACTTTCGAAGCAAATATCATATGCCGTCCAAGAATGAATCAACCTTGCGTACTTGCGCATGCCTCGTCAACTTAATCGGGGAGCTGTGCGATAACTTCAGTTTACGACGCAGTTCACTTCTTTCAAAAACGTTCAAGTCCTTAGCCGAGCGGGCCGCTCATCCGACCGTCGGATCAGACGATGAAACCATCACATGGACATCCAGGAGGTTGGTTGGTGATTCGGCTGTCACTGATCCAAAGCGCGTCTTTCTTACTTCCACCACCATCTCCTTGCCTGCTCAGCGCTCCACTTTCCTCGACCCACAAGATGTCGACCACTGTCGTGCGCAAAGTCGAGTCGCGTACAGGGATCATTCCACGGTGGTTAGACCAACCTCCTCAGCCCTGCCGTCTTCCACTCGAGGCTCTGCATGGCCTCCCGCGACTTTTCTTTCCCTTGCTAACTCGGTCTCCCATCCCCAGCACATCAGAACCGCCATTCCAATCGGGCTATGAACGCCGCTCAATGCTGGGCACGAGGTGCCCGTTCCCCTTGCTTGTGTTATCTTCCGGCTCACCATACCCATAATCTCCCCAAGTCGTCATCATCGCAATGCTCGACTTTTTCTTGGTCAAATTCTCTCAAATTTGACCAGGGACTTCCCCAGGAGCCAAGGTATCATCTAAGAACCTCAAAAAATTTGTGGAATTTGTCAGAGAACCAGAATGGAGTAATGTTCCCAATTTGGGTGATCATCGCAATGCTCGACTTCTTCTGGGTCAAATTCTCTAAAATTTGACCAGGGGTTTCCCCAGGAGCCAAGGTATCATCTCAGAACCTCAAAAAATTTGTGGAATTTGTCAGAGAACTAGAATGGAGTAATGTTCCCAATTTGGGTCATCATCGCAATGCTCAACTTCTTCTGGCTCAAATTCTCTGAAATTTGACCAGGACCTTCCCCCGGCAAAGAAGGCTCAGACCACGCGGCACTGGTAATCGAATTCAAGGTCTCGGCCCCGATCCCCCCTCGTCGACAAACACGGCAGACGGAACCAACGTCGTTCCAACCCCGCCCGCCTCCAGCACGCCTAAAAGAGCGTGATCCACTCCCAAATGCGAGTGAGATAGACCTTCTGTTTAGCTGAACTCAAAATTTACGCCGGAGCAGAAGCGCGACAAGCTTTATGGTCCAGTTACAGCGAATAGCAACCCCCTAGAAGTATACGTCGAAGGCTCGTGCCTCAATAACGGCAGAGACAACGCGACAGCGGGGGCCGGAGTTTACTGGGGCCGAGACCATCCTTGGAACGAAAATATGGCTTCGAGGAAAGCGAAGAAAATGTCCGTATATCCGTATATCTTCTGATTGTTTTGCACATTCAACTCAAAACGGTTTTCAGCAAATGCTAAATGCATTCAACAATGGCAAGGATTATGTGTCGGTGCAATGGCTTAGTATTCTTGTTGTTAAACACAAGTCCACGGGTACCGTGCGTTATGTTGCGGCTCTGTCCGATGGACGTTGCGTCTGTGATTGCTGTATGCCGGCTAATTTAGGCACTCCCTGTTGCCACTTCTTTCGCATCTGGGTTGATGTTCGAAATCTTCCATTCCATATTTCGCTCATTCATCCAAGACAAGTCCATCGCAACCCAGTTCAATTCATAGCATCATAATGGATTTGCAGGTGGTTAACAAAGCCTGATTTTCCCGTTGAATCTATCCCTGCCGTTTCTCGAACGCGAGAACTTGCTCCTCAAGAGTTTCAGTTGCCAACAACGACAATTAGATCCGCATTTACTTCAAATCCCCTCGACGGCACTTCACATCAGGCTACTCCCCCACCTAGCACACAACTCGCGATGTCTGTCCCAACGTCCAGGCTAAAGGACGTGTTGTTTGACTCTATTTGGCCGATCCGGCCTTCAATCTCCATCCGGTCATCATCATCGGCGATGCCGAAGGGGCTTCCAATTAGACACTTTGACGGGACGGGTTTCTAAGTTGTCGGCCGTCGAAAAAACGGCCGTCGACGGCACGACGGATTTAACGACGGTGAGTTCACAGATCTCGCATATTTTGACCAAGCGCACCTTGGAATTGGTAGTACTCTCCCGTGTTAGCATTGGACAGTGGCCTGTGCTTGCCACCAATTCCAACATGCGAAATGCGGACTTCTAGACCAATTCCTTGAGCGTTGTCCTAGTATTTGGTTCGAGAACTTGCTCTTCAGTTTTGGTTCTGTTCTTTTTTCAACAGGGGAAACACATCACCGCACACAGAAAGTGTGCCGCACTCAAAATGAGAAGCAAGAATACTCACTCATGCCATTGAAGGTGGGGGAAGAGGAAGAGACGTGTAGCGCCGGACTGACAGCAACCATGTTGTCACAGTATTGAATCAAGGGACGTAAATAGACACTGAGAATTCTACAGCAGTGAGGTGATACCTGCGCCGAATATAACGACAGAATCAGACGAGCGGCTCGGAGCAGTGCTGAAGAAATTTCGATGGGAAGGCATGATGCGACAAAGATGTTCATAAAAAATTTCCAGAACAACACCGTGACACACGCAGTGTGAGAAGACGGATAGAAACATGCCGCAACAACCAACAATAGAGGTTGCAGGGAAGGTAATCTGGCCGCGATAGAGAAAGTATCAATGGTATGTGATAGGATTTCAGGGTGGTTGAGAAAGCAAGCAACGCCGAACACTATTGGGGCAAAGATTGGAGAAAATGCGAGAAATGCTTCACTTTGATGATTCTTTGCAAGATCTCTCAAGGTTTCGCAGGATCTCGCAAGATCTTGCAAGACTTCACAATTTTGCTTTCTTGCGAGGTTGATTTTGTTCTGAGATCTTGAGAGATCTTGCAAGGCCTCAATCATGATCAAAGCAGAGCAAAGTAAACACCTCACCATGAATTCACCGCCGCGAAGCGGCGTCGTCTAACCACATTCCTTGTGAGTTCTCGAACGTTCCCGGATCGGCCCACGGGTTCGCTTACAACTTGTGTCTAGCACGCCCTGCATCTGACCCCACCTACCCGCCTACGCGTTCCTCCCAGAGCCTCCACACCCCCGACCTTCTACCAAGATCTTGAGAGATCTTGGTTGCGTTTTCGGCCCACTAGCCGAAGCTGCTTGACGCTGCACCGCCAATGGCATCAGGGCTGGGCCGGCGGCTTGTCGGCATTGTATTGTCAATTTGCTTGTTTCCAATGGAAATTGCTGGGGCTCACTCCTGCTGGTTTCATTTCAAGGTCTTTTGATCACGCAGCTACAGAGTCTCCACACACTCCATAGCAGAGTTGTACTGTATCATTACGTTCAAATCGACAGGGGGTGTGACGCGTGATGGTTTGAACCAATTCGACAATTTGACAGACCCTTCAACTTGGCGTGACCGGCACCAAAAACTTGACATCATACCAAAATGATGCAGGACGTCAGGGATGTGAGCTCCGAGCATAGCACAAGTATTTGAAAGCTTTTTGAACAACAGTTCAGTTTTCCAGTCATATTTTTTTCTGGTACAGATTTGACGCAAAAAAAACGCGAAATTTAGCTAAATTTCTCATTGGACTCCCCGTGTTGAAGGTGAACATCATCTTTGTGGCCCCCAAGCCCGTATGCATTGTGTCGGGGTTCGAGATAGCTTTCCCATCCCTCTTTGAACTGTCGGCTCAACACCCATTTCATTTGACTCCATGCCGTCGAGGTTTTCAGCGCAAATTCTTTTGGAGGTAAGCCTATAATAATTATCTGAGCACTCCTATTTGTCCTAGAAGTGTTGCAGACCACGAGTCCAAGATTACTTTCACCTGCCTGACCACTGGGTTGCCTCTTGACTCCGAAAGGCGAGCTCAACCCCTGACACCACTAGTTGGCTGTGAGGATTTTTTCCCTCAGTAGAAATACTCATATTGGTCCTGGAAGTGTTGCAGACCACGAGTCCAAGGTTACCTTCGCCCGCCTGATCTACGGTTTGCATTTTGACTCCAAAAGGCGAGCTCAACCCCCGACAGCACTGGTCGGCTGTGAGTATTTTTTCTCTTGGTAGAAATACTCATGCCGGTCCTAGGAGTGTTGCAGACCACGAGTCCAAGGTTACTTTCCCCCGCCTGACCACTGGGTTGCCTTTTGACTCCAAAAGGCGAGCTCAACCCCCGACACCACTAGTTGGCTGTGAGGATTTTTTCCCTCAGTAGAAATACTCATATTGGTCCTAGAAGTGTTACAGACCATGAGTCCAAGGTTACCTTCGCCCGCCTGATCACCGGTTTGCATTCTGACTCCAAAAGGCGAACTCAACCCCCAACACCACTGGTCGGCTGTGAGGAAATTTTCCCTCATTAGAAATACTCATATTGGTCCTAGAAGTGCTGCAGACCATGATTCCAAGGTTACCTTCGCCCACCTGATCACCGGTTTGCATTTTGACTCAAAAAGGCAACCTCAACCCCTGACACCACTGGTCAGCTGTGAGGATTTTTTTCTCTCTCTGTAGAAATACTCATATTGGTCCTAGAAGTGTTCCAGACCACGATTCCAAGGTTACTTTCGCCCGCCTGACCACTGGTTTGCATTTTGACTCGAAAAGGCGAGCTCAACCCCCGACAGCACTGGCCGGCTGTGAGGATTTTTTCTCTCTGTAGAAATATTCATATTTGTCCTAGAAGTGTTGCAGCCCACGAGTCCAAGGTTATTTTCGCCCGCCTGACCACCGGTTTGCATTTTGACTCGCAAAGGTGAGCTCAACTTTTGACTCCAAAAGGCGAACTCAACCCCCGACACCACTAGTTGGCTGTGAGGATTTTTTCTCTTGGTAGAAATACTAATACCGGTCCTAGAGGTGTTGCAGACCATGAGTCCGAGGTTACTTTCGCCCGCCTGACCACCGGTTTGCATTTTGACTCGCAAGAGTGAGCTCAACCCCCGACAGCACTGGTCGGCTGTGAGTATTTTTTCTCTTGGTAGAAATACTCATACCGGTCCTAGAAGTGTTTCAGACCACGAGTCCAAGGTTACTCTCGCCCACCTGACCACTGGTTTGCATTTTGACTCGAAAAGGCGAGCTCAACCCCCGACAGCACTGGCCGGCTGTGAGGATTTCTTACCTCTGTAGAAATACTCATACCGGTCCTAGAAGTGTTGCTGACCACGAGTCCAAGCTTATTTTCGCCCGCCTGATCCCCGGTTTGCATTTTGACTCGAAAAGGCGAGCTCAACCCCTGACAGCAGTCGAATTTGCTTGTAAAGATACTTGAGAATCTGATAGTCCGGGGGATAATCGGCTACGGCGCAGGGTGCAAGTCCCCTTACTGGAGGAGAACACTCGCTCAGAAGGAACGGATGACGCCTGTATGGGGAGGATATCCATGGCGACTTTGAACATCATGGGAGCTGGAGGATTACTTTAGAATCACATAAGAGGAGGATTGACTGTCTGCTTTACTGGCATACTTATTTGGTAACATATGCTATGACTGCCTCGCATGTTGTGGTCCGTCGGTTAGCCGAGTCGTTTGATCGGAGATCGACCTTGTTATGTAATCTCAAAAATCTCGCGTCTCAAAAAGCGCTGCACGACATGTCTTTCGATGAGTTTGGGTTGTAATTAGGTTCAGTAACTTGATGTAAGCAACTTCTTCCCCGGTGTCCAGGGAGAAAGACTTCAGAACGACGATGCGGAACTTTGATGGTCCGGCAGCTTATCTAAGTCGTCTTTTCATTTCACCTCGTAGATGCATCCACTAAGAAATTCTGAAGAGAGAGATCTATTTGAAAGGGACATAAGAGTAGATATTGTTCATTATGGTCTGACCATCTACCAAATGGACGTCGTAACTGCATTCCTCAACACCGAACTTGACGAAGAGATTTACATGGCTCAGCCACCAGGCCTCCCTGAAAAACTCAACTCGCGCGGAAAAGAGATGGTTTTGAAGCTGAAGAAGTCCCTTCGGGTTTCAATTGTATGCTAGAAGCCTTTCATGACTGGGAGCTGGCTGCACGGATTATTGTGCCGTAGCGGACGCGTTGGTAAAGAAGCGGCGGACCGAGCCAACTTCCGTAGACGTCTATGGTGCGCTTCACTTAGTCACTACCACTTTGTGACAATGGTTACTACCCATTCAATAAAATAGAGATTTTCAATCCCTCTTGCCAAAGTTCCTTTTGTCCTATCGAAGCGTTACGTGCGTGCTTGACACAAATAAACTGAGAAAATACCTGTAGGTCCGTCATGACCTGAGTTGCGACGTCGCGGAGGACAGTTCGGTTTCTTCGATCCGACACCTTGAAATCGAAGAAGGGTGTCGGGTACACTTGACTGGTGACCGTATTGGAACGAGCAACTGCGGGATCTGGCCATATGGTGCCGACAACGTCGCAGACCCTCCGAAAGGTTTGTGGGGTAACAGTCTGTTTCGAGTGGTTAGATTTGCGCAAACTTACTTGGAGAGCGTACTTCTCCTCCTCGGATATATCGACCACAGCGAAAACCACACTGTCCTCGTCCACGCTCTCGGGCTTAGGGTCCTCGGTGTCCGTGTGGCGGAGCTAAGGAGGGACGGGTCAATCAATGCCCTCGTCGTCGGAAAACTGTTGACGACAGCCTCCAGCCGCGGCTGCGCGAGCGATCCGCCCTCCGTGCTTCGCGGCGACGCCACAAACAGCAGTAGAGGGCCGTGGTTCCAGTGATGATAGATGTTCCTTGATCTCTGCGTTGTCATTCAAGACCGCATAGTTCCAAATGAAATGTCCCCCTAAATTGTTGAACGGCCCCGTGCACTCGATCCAGGACAGTGGGGGATATGTACATTGGTGCAGGGAGTGGCCCTTGACGCAGTTAGGCTTTTTGCAGAGCAAGCCAAGAGAAATTTGTCCTGTGCTGCATGTTAACACGGTTTGAGCCTTTCTTGAGTTCAAATCAATACCAGCAAACAGCCACTACAGAAAATATTACACAATGTGATCCGCCGGTGGTTAAATTTTCTGTGGGTCTCCCTGAGCACTCATTCAACTGCCCAAATACAGAAAATATTACACAACTTGATCTGCCGGAGGTTAAATATTCTGTGGGTCTCCCTGAGCACTCATTCAATGCCCATGAACCTGACTCCACCGTGAAATCCGTACCCCCGACCTCCGCGCTTGCCTTCCCGTTCATCGGTACCCCCGCAGACTCTCCACGTTGCCCCACCTGCTACGGCCGTCAGAACGAGGCAAGTATGTATACACACCCACCTATTCACCTTTAGCACAGCTGGTTTTCTCCAAGGACCTCTGCCGCTGGAGTCTTTCCTATTCGTTGGAGGTAAGATACGGACATTCGCCATTCATTTTAATATGATTGTATTTGGTCACTTGAAATTGAATATATCTCCACTTTTTTTCTTATGTCGTGTCACAATTAAATCAAGGGGCTTCCAACCTTCAGCAGGGTTTTATTCGAAGCACTTAACCGCGAGTGCCTACATTGAATTAATTCTTCCAGCCACAGTACTCGCCCAAGGAGGCCCGGCGCAGCGAGCGCCACCCTAACGGGAGAGCCAGATACGAACAAGGTGACGCACTCAGAATTCATGGTTTTGTGCTCACGTTTTCGACGCAGACCGCGCTGTGTCCCAGCAAAAATACCCGTTCTCGCGCCAATAAGACGTGATTTCATGGACAACGTGGACTCTGTAATTGCTATTCATGTATTGTTGCTATACATGTATTTCTTTAACCCAATGACTCCCGGTATTTTTTATTTTTGGCGCTGCAAGAAGACGACGAAGAAAGCAACTGTTGTAGCTGCACAAGGTGGCTGTGCTTGTTTGTCAATGTGTACGCGTCGCGCTCCTTGCTCTCGACCACCACCACGCGTCCCTCCCATCTCTCCTGCTTCCTCACAAACATCCGGAATGGTATTCAATGTGCCTCCACCGCCATCAACCTCAATTTGACGCGTAAATTCAGGCGTCCAAGTCCATATCGCGCGAAAATGCCCCCCGTACAAGATCGACACGTAAATCAATTTTTTTTACTCCTTCCGACTATCTATCACTCTCAGACCTCATTGTAGAACCAGATTCCAATTTTTTTCGGGACGTTCGCCAGAGATTCGTTGAAACAAGCAGCGCGGCTGTGGAACGACTAGATGAAAAGGGAACCGATAGTCGAATCATAAGAGTTGCAACCTCGCAGGGTAATATTGATTCAGACACGCCGAACAAAAAGATGATCGTGACGAAGGTGCGGAGAAATTATGCATGGGTGGAGTCAAAAGCAGTGGACGCAGATGACAGCCCAAGAAGAGTGGGCCAAGGAGAAATTGGAAGACCGAGGCGTAAGAGCCCACTTCACTGATCCAACCCACGCACTTGGCCCATATGTCCATCCTACTCAGTGCATCTAACAATTGCTGCAAGGGCTCCGATCATGCTACGCACTGATCGTTGCCTCATGGCCCCTGTGAGCAGTGCTCACAGATTACGGCAGACTACAAATGTGAAGCAGCACGAAGCGACAGATCTTCCTAATCGGGGATCTAATCAGCCTCCGAGCGAGGACACCGCTCTCCTCACCTCTGCAACCATCGGCGCCATTCCCTCGTGCACAATACAACCTGTCTCTCTCTCCTGCAACTCGTTTTCGGCATCAGCACCCCGAGCAATGGACCATTCGCAGTACGCATGTGTTTGCCAGTCACCAGATCCACTGGACCCGCTCCTGTTCCACTCAGACAAACAAAGGTGACCCTCTTGAGGCAGACAGATCTAGCCCGTGTGTGAGACCGTACACACGGACGAGATGCAGGGCATCCCGGCCACGGCCTTCCCTTGCTTCACACGACACATCAACTAGCCGAGTACAGACAACTCGTCTCTCTCACACAACAAACCTTTGGACACACCCAGGTACGACCATGGCTCTGTGCCTGAAGCTCCAAACTCATTCCGAGGTCGTCTGGCCTCACCATGCCTCCTACTTGACTAGAGACGACTGGTCTCCCGCACTTGACACCTTGTCTCCTGCCCATGCACGCACCCTCAAACCTCCTATGACGTCCCCTGTGCCCTAGAAATGCTCGAGGACCACATGGTGCCTCTGGAAAGGGAGCGCACTTAGGGAGAATAGTCAGTAGCTTTTGGGGCATCCTCCCCTCTCACTGTACAAGTCTCACTCAATTCAAGGGGTACTCCCAACCTTCCCCAAACTCATACCTTGTCCAGTGCACCCTTCTCTGTTGCTCCAGTAGCCGGAGACTGGCCCCAAGCATCTACATTTGTCCTCACCACAGGTGTCTTACTCTCACACCTCTATCAGCAGGGTCCCTCCTCACCGGACCTAGTTCCACCTGTCCAGGCTTCCTCTATTAGGATCACCCTCTTCACAAGCATCGCTCTGTAGAAGATTGGCCCAGAGAGAAGCCACCAGTACCAAAATCGCCGTCACCACATCGGTAAGACGCATTGTCTCCTCCGCCATATGAATGACATCGGTGCCATTGTGTGCATGACAACCATCGCACATCCAGCGCCTGTTCACAGGGCAAAGTTTGTAGCCATATTAACAAAGTAAAGGTTTTACCAGTTGATCTTAGCGCTCCGAGCCCGCGTTGTAGCGGTAGAGTGTGATTGTCAACCCCCCGGATTTCCGGACATTGAAGCAAGCCCCTAGGCTCGTCCCCATCCGGTATCCAGCAAAATAAAGACAAATTGCATCACTTGCTAACGCTCGGACAAGGCTGGATACCCGATGATCTCCCTGTTGTGCACTCTTTGTCTGATTGTTGGCTTTGTTTGTGCGATTTTAGTAATTCAGGCTTACGTCCCCGTCTCTCACTGAGATCCTTCGTTAACGTCGACTGGTTCACGAGTCTAGCAAGCCCCTTCTGACGAAGGCCCGCATGGCTTGTTTGTTTTTGATGGTTGATCGCGGCATCACGCGGCTCTTCGGCAGAACGGCGGCTTGTACCGAACCTAGCCGTGGGTAGGGGTGGTGCTAGCTGGTTGGCCTGGACCTACCTAGGCCATCTAGCCGAGGGTGTTACGGGCTTAAGCGAGCCGTGCGCTGCCGAGTGTGGGTAGCTGATGGCACACTGCCAACCGGATTGCAACTGGAAATCAGTGGAAAGGTAACGTCTGGAAAAGAGGGTCAGAATCAGTGGAAATCCACTGGTCGGCAAAGTACTGGTTTCCAGTGAAGAGCCGGCGGCCACACAGCCGGAACCCAACAAGGCAAGAATGAAAAGAAATGCTCAGGGAAAGGCTCGAACTCACGCGCAAAAATGTGCAACAATCGACCGGAAAGATGGATACCAACTACATCCACAACATAATTCCCCACCATACCTTGCACCAACCCGACGTCGCCTCACCCACATTCCCGTTGTCCTGATGCATCCCATACAGCGTTACTCACATCACTCTGTTTCCCCTCTCGTTCCTAATTCTGTTTCCTCTCTCTGTTCCATAGGTAAATAAGCATCGTATAAATCTCCTCGTAGTTACTTACTTAAAAAACCCCACCTACTTCTAGTAGAGTACTGCCGCGTAGCCCTCGGGCCAGGTACGGCGTATATAGAATTAATGAAATGAAAAGGAGGCCGATATCATGACACGAAAGTGATCGCACTACTCGACCACGTAAGATATCTGAAACACATGATTTCACACCTCCAGCTCTTAAGTTTCTTCTATTATTGGCCAGAAGCTTTTGAGGTACATGTTAGAGAAGATTCATAGTGTTCATCGATGCCTCAGCCTCATGATGCAACAGTGAAGTCAAAGAATTTCAAGTCTTGCTCAAGCCGTGCTCATGACCGCATCAATTCCACATCAACTATATCATTCATGGGTTTGATGTCCCCGAGCCCTCTGGAGCCCGCCGGATTTCCCAGTGAATACCAGCGCTTTGCCGATTAGCGAAAATCCACCCGAACCCGAACCCGAACCCGACCCGAACCCGAACCCGCTGCTGCTCCTGCTCCGACTCCCCTTCGTCGGTCTGCACGTACCACTACCACCACCACTCGCGCCGCTGAAGCACTTGAGTATTCAACTCGTGAAACTAACGCTAAAGCGTCAAAGGAAGCTTGGGCTGGAAATGCGAAACCGCGAGCGAACGCGGCTTGGAACCCATCGAGAATCTCAACGCGCAGTTGGACGATGCCGTCGCAGCAACGCTCATGTCGTACAAACCTGACCGTCTTTACGCACCTAAGACCTATGCCGAAGCCATGAAAATCGACGCTGATCGCTGGACGGCGGCTATGGACGCCGAAATGGCACTTCATGAAAAGAAGGAGACTTGGGAACTCCAGCAACCCCCTCCAGGCGCGAATGTCATGGCTTCGAAGTGGGTATACGACGTCAAGAATGGACGGCGAGGGGAACTGGCTGCGCGATAAGGCTAGGCTCGTTGGGAAGGGCTTCACACAGGTACACGGTATCGATTACGAGGAGACGTGGGCCGCAGTTGCTCGTCTCGAATCAATTCCGAATGACCGCCGCAGTTGCTGCCCAGTGCAACCTCCACCTGTGGCAGATCGATTTCGAAGCGCCTACCTGAATAGCGAGACCAGGAGATTTATATGGAGCAACCCCGCGGGTACGAAATTCCAGGAAAGGAAGGGTTGGCATGCCGTCTGAAAAAGACGATATACGGGACGATGCAAGGTGGGCATGACTGGGCAGCAACATTGGGGAAAACGTACAACGATCTCGGGTACGTGTCGTCCAAGGCGGATCCGTGTGTGCGTGTCAAGTTCTCCGACAACGGAGGATATACTATAACGGACACGTACACGGACGACGTTTGGGGTGCTTCCTCGTCTGTCGCGGAGGGGGAGGCACGGAAGGCGGAGTTGGCCAAGATCTGGGATATAAAGGATGTTGGCAACACCTCACCGCCTCCTCGGCATGCGCGTCGACCAGGACTTGGAAGCGGGCACTGTTACCCT
Organism: Mycena olivaceomarginata; assembly: GCA_029378375.1. Classification (NCBI taxonomy): domain Eukaryota; kingdom Fungi; phylum Basidiomycota; class Agaricomycetes; order Agaricales; family Mycenaceae; genus Mycena; species Mycena olivaceomarginata. Next base: position 78,265 of record JARKIC010001793.1, on the reverse strand, counting down.
TTCCCAGCGCGCTTATTTCGAGAAGATGCTTAGCCGACTTTGGTTTGGAGAATGTCAAACTCCGATCCACTCCCCTTCCGGTCGGGATTGTCCTCGATTCAACCATGTCACCTCACAACACCCGAAGACCGTGCGCTCATGGTCGGCAAGCCGTATCGCGAGGTCGTCGGCTCCGTGATGTGGGGACAGCTCGCTACGCGGCCGGATCTTTCATACCCCGTCAGTATCTTCTCGCGTTTCCAAACCAATCCCGGAATCGAGCATTGGCGAGCTCTACTACACACTGTCGGCTATATTCGGAACACCCTCGATTACGCCCTCGTTTACAGGCGCAATGCACTCCTCACTCCATTCGGGTACTTCGATTCCGACTACGGAGGATGTCTTGATACTCGGCGCTCGACTTCTGGGCAAGTCTTTGTCATGGCCGGCGCACCTGTGTCCTGGGCTTCCAAACGACAAGCGACGGTTGCACTCTCCACTGTCGAGGCTGAGTACATCTCGCTTACTCGGGCTGCGCAACAGCTCAAGTGGATGTACGCTTGGATGACAGAGGTCGGGTTGGAACAGGCTCTCCCCGGCTTGTTGTACGGCGATAATCGAGGCGCTATCGACTTGTCGAAGACCACGAAGTCGCACAGCAAGGTCAAGCACATTGACATTCGTCATCACTACATCCGCGAATTAGTACACAAGGGGGAGCTCAAAGTCGACTTCATCCGCGGCAACGAGAACCCCGCTGACTTATTCACTAAACCCCTTCCTCGCCTCGCACACGAGCGATATCTTTCTGAACTCAACATTCGCCCCGTCGTCGCGTAGCCGTCGGGTCTGGGGGAGTGTTGTAGGAGACCCGATGGTGCGCTCTTTGATACCTTATTTCATTCCGTTTCTATGTTGAGTTACTTACTTCTTTCCTACCTATATTTCAATTCCCCTTGTCTCGTTGGATACGAGCCAATATACCATTTCATATTCCAAGTAACATAGTTACCTACAGTGTATATAAACCGCAGGTACTGGTTGAATATACACATCTGTTCTTGTTCCCATAAAATGGCCCGCGCATGCGTCAGTATTATTAGGTTAGGGAAATGTCACTGGTCCACTTTGGGTCCACTGCTATGAGGAAGCAGCGCAATGGGACATCACGTCGACGTATAGACGACGGGTCAAGTCACGGCCGTTACGGAAGTGTCAATCAATGGCACAGCTTTGTTCTTGCTTCTCCTAATGTCGCCCCAGAGTCCGCCGACCAGCATGAGGCCCCACGACAGAACGCTTTACGCTGCAATCTCCCAGGATCCCCAAAGAGCTCACGCAGCCGCCTTTGGAAATGCTATGACCTGGCTTGCGGCTGAAGACTCCACTTACCAAGGTGCATTGGACTTGTGCGCACCAGTGCCGCCTGTGATTCGAGAGGGGGAAGCGAGCTCCACCGCTACGAAGGCACTGACGAATAAAGAACGCCGCTCTACCCGGCTGCTTCGCATCATCGCCGATGACGATTGGGTCGACCGTCGCATTACCTCACTCCACCCACGTTTTCAAATGCACTATCCAAAGCCTGAGCGCATAGCAGTGGTCCCATTCATCACCGCTGATCGGTTCAAGCTCCAACCTCCCGAGATCGACGAGCGGGTTCACCGATGACTTCCACCTCAGCTTTTTCCTGAAACCCGCGGCCACTATCGCAGGCTCCATCTTGCAGGAGGAACTCACTGCAACGTTTGCACCCCGCACCTCGACAGAGAATGGCAGTACAATCGGTGATGTTCAGATCAAGAACAAGGAGCGCAAATGTTACCTCACCGCAGAGGATAAGCGGGGGCGTGTCTTCCAGGCTCATGCCCTGTTGCTGCGTCGCCACATCAATTCGGCAGCGTTCCCTTGGCCAGGTGAGGGAGAGAATCCACGGGAGTCAGTACGAATCTGGATGCAGGCCGGTCCTTTTGTGCTCAACGAGACAATTCGCTCATCTCGTTGCAGCTATGGACACAAATCCTAGAATATAACACGCTTTACGGAAAACTTTTCACGATACTTGGCACGATTTATGTTTATCGAAAACCGGGAGAATACAACCTGTATTGCTCCAAGACTTACGACGACCTCGAAAACGACGTTTTGCGCTCAACTGCCGTTGTTATCACGTCTAAGGAGACCTCTCATCAGCCGGTATCCATCGCGGCTCGTCTCATAGCAAGCATCGAAAAGCGGCCTATTTTGTGGTCGTTTGGCTCGTGGCTTGCAGAAAAGGTTTCTTCGTCCCGATGATATTATTTCCTTTCTCATTTCAGCGTTTGCAGTGTGTCCAGTTGACTCTGATACTTCGAATGGCATGGGGTTCTCTGGGAATCAGTATCCGGCTGCCGACTGGCTATGCCCTTTTCTATCCGACCAGTCCTAAAAGGTAACGTTCAATGTACGCCATAAGGTCAAAATCACCTTCTGATTTGACGATCATAGTATATTCCCCGCCGTTTTCACCAAACGACTTGGTTCAGGCGCTAGTGGTACCGTTTTTCGGTCCGCGGACGGTCGGCATGTTGTCAAAGTTTTCAAGGACATGCAGACGGCACACCACGAAGCAACCCTCTTGAAGTTGTGCCTCAGTGATCCTCACCTCCGTACTCCAAGGTTCCGTGGTCTTTACTCGAATGCTCGTACTTTTGCAGTCGTTATGTCGTACGCGGGAACCCCACTACCAGACATCTTTTCTGCGGCAGATGTCCAAAAGTAAGTCGCATATGCCATTCACTTGAATCGACCAATGAAACTTTCTGCAGATGGGAAATAGTCAACATCTTGAAGCTGCTGCAACCGGAACGGGATACATCATCACGATGTACGAGCTGAAAACCTGATGGTCAATTCCGCTGGGGTCATCACACTCGTCGATTTCGACAGGGCTGTCAAGGTGGATGGGGACTGTCGCCACTGTCCGGATGCGGAAATAATGGAAGCGCTGCAGGAATGTATGCGTGCTCCGGAATATATGGATGGGTATGACGCGAGCGCTTATATGTAATTCAAGTCCTTCTCCACGATATGTACATGCGAAGGAAGGGGTGAAATAAGTACAAGAACAGCAAAGAGACGTGAGAAACGCGCCGATGTCCCGCTCGCAAGCGTCGAATTGAAAGACACCGCGCACGCACGATACTCACCATCTGGAGGCGCAGCCCGGGTTCCAAGTCGCACCCGCGACGGGATGCGTATTTGCATCTGCGCAGAACAAGTACGGCTAGGGTGCTCGATGACCACATCGGCGGTCAGCAGCGCAAGGGATCCCGCTGCACGACGGCAAAGTGAAGCTGCAACGGGAATCAATGTGGACGAGCGCATCGGGCGCGTTGGGGCTGGAATGAAAACGGCGAGATCAAGAGGAGAGGAGGATTGATAATGGAGATAATCACGGAGGGCTAGGGCATCCCAGGGTTTACCAAAATACAGAGGGCGACCGTATGTATCACATCCGAAAATAGCCCTATTCTCGGATGAGATAGATAGAAAAGAAATTGACACTGAACGGATTGAGGGCTCGAAGCACGGATGTCGAGTGACGCCCGAGTTCTTCGGGTAATGACCTAGGAATACGTGTGGTGTGGTGGTCAATCGTCTTAGGAAGACGCCAAGTTAGCCAAGGAAAGAGCGACAGTCGAAGGAAAAAATAGGTGGCAAAGAAATTCACACTGACTCGATTGGCGGTTTGAAGCTCGGAGGTCGAGAAGCGCGCGCGTTCTTCAGATAATGACGTGAAGAAAAGTTAGGTAGAGTGTAAAAGGGTTAGCGGGAAAAGATAGGTACGTGGGTGGAGAGAAGGGTCGAGGACGCAGTGGAAAGAGCAGTGAAGATGACGCAAAGGCGTGGTGGGGGATCTGCACTAGCCGGGAATGGAGAGATGGGCAGGGCGAGGAGGGGGACAATCCAGGATGCGGTAGTGAGAACACCAGCGGGGTAGATCCGATTGACCAGGGCAGTGCCGTGGTGGATCCGAGCGCGGGGCTGCAGGCGGAATAGGGGAGAGATGCGCAGCAACTACAGAGCGGTGAGGAGGGAGAACGGACAGAGCGGCGTTGGATGCAATCCAGAAGCGCGGCGGCAGGGGGACGACGTCGCGTGCGGGGAACGGGGTTGCGTAGATGTTCACCAGATGTGTGGGAACGGGACAGCGGCGAGGCCAGACGGAGCCGAGGTGGTGCGGGCGCAGCAGCAGGGGCGGCTATGGCTGCAGGAGAGGGAAGCGGACATGGTGTGGTCGGGGTCGATGCGGCGGTGGGTGCGGGCAGACGGTTAGACAGGGTGGCGACGGTGGGTGTAACACTGGCTGTTGTGTGGGCGAGGTGCAGTTCGGATTTGAGTAGAAAGAGAAACGTACATTGGATCTCCAACGGGGAATTCAGGAGTGAGACGGTACCTTGAGTTTATCCAACAAGTCTCACACGCTCCCCCGCGAACGAGACATCCTGCAGCACGGAAACTGGAGAAGTGTTTGCGGCGCTCGATGACCTGTACGCCAGTGGTCTCTGAGACTCGATAAGGTTAGGCGGCTCGTGGGGTAAATCCGTATATTCAATGATTCGTTTCACGGAACTGAAACACAATGGTTAGAGGGAAAGGCGCCGGAAAGAAAGACTCACTCGAGAGCGAGCTCGCATATACGTACCGAGTTCGAGAGTGGCGCGAGGACGCTCTCGAGGATAGAAAGCCGCAGAAATAAGGTTAAATCGTAGGAAGAGGTGCGCAAAGAGTTCGCATCCGTTAAAACATTGAGAGGCTTGCAAAAAATGGCTGGGATCTTTGAATTGCCCAAGAACAACGAGTGGGTGAAATAAAAATGGGTGGAAGGGAAGGAACCCACAAGTGGAGTCGAGAAGGGCGTAAAGATGCAGCAATCATCTTGAGACGACGTTAGGTGGGGAAATATAAAGTGAGAAAAGTATTGCAACTGCGACTCAACGTGTACGAAGTGGAAAGAGGTTGAATATTGGCCGAAAGTGAATCAAAACTTTAAAGTGCCGTTAAGAACTATGGTGTCAAGAATATAATGAGAAATGTGGACGAGCAAAAATGACTGGAAGGATATACCCTGAACCATTAATTGGGGCCACTAAAGTCAAGACATGTTCGAGGTTGAGTAATGGGCACGGGCCAACGAGCCCATTTGAATTGAGAGAGGGCCATGTGGAATGTATGAGCCTCACCTGAACATCGAGGCAGTATAGATGGAAGAACTTCAGTGGTAAAACATCAATCGAGTGAACAAAGGAACCAGCGGACTGACCTCAACTTGTTTATATGTACCGGCATACTTTTGTGCTGAACACAAGCGTCGCAGGAGACATTCAACTGTTATGAGGTCTGTAAGTTGAAGTAACAAAGGATAAGATAACGCACTTGTCCTTGAGTTCGAGCCTTGGCTTCAATCCAAGGCAATGGTGTGGATGGGTCCTGATACTTACACTCCAATGGGCAAGGTTTGAACAGATGAATGAAACATAACTCGCCGGGCTATCCTGGAGTCGATAGATGTATCGTTGGAACTGGTGTTGGCCAATTTGCATTCGGAGGGAGGAGTGAATCATGATGGTGAAAAAGAAGAGGGACCTGCTTGGTAAGCGCTCGAGGGCGCGCATTCTTTTGGTCTTGTTTAGTCTGATGTGATGGCATCAGGTACTCGCATCGCTTCATTCTAAACAAGGTTTCCACATGGGCAACGACCCTACGAGGTCGGCATATCAAGTATTCAAGTTCATGTAGCAGAAGATTAGCATTGATTGCCATTCTGTGTGCCCTGGAGCATTTGCATGCCTGGATTTTGAGATGGATTCGATTCCAAAACCGCACCGCAGAGGTTGAATGAGAGAAGGTAGACCTTGGGGCGTGAAGAGGGACATACAGGTGGCGAAATGAACTCTGGGTTCGGCTAGGGAAGCGTGCAGGTTAAGGGGAATGGTCCTGTAGCTCCAAACGAGCTCGGTGGTTTCGCAAGAAACCACATGTTCAGTTGAGTGCTGACAAACGAATGGCAGCGGGTGATGCCCTGCGCACTGGAGAAGACGGACAAAGTGTTTGATTAGATCTCCGGCCCGAGGTATAGATAATAATACGTACCTTGGTGGCTGCTCGATCCACCGCATCCGCCTGCCCTTCCGACGCCAACGACGAACCAGAATATCCAAATCACCTTGCAAGACGATGATTTAGAAGCCATAGAAGAGCTACATACCGGAGATGAGGTACTGGAACATGTCACATTGGTGTCAAGATGCGCACCCAAAGTCCGCGATAAATGAAGCCTGACTCGATGAGGAGGGACATGATTTTGGTGCGCGTGCCAGGAGCCATGACCAACCTTCGGAAGTCTTGAACAGTGCGCGTCGTTGTCTGAAACAAAACAAATGTCGCTCAGACCTGGTCCGGAGCCCAAAGCAGGGAATATAACGCACCACACCTTCCACGAGATCAGAAATGTGGAGATGAAAGTCGTAGCGGCGCTCAGGCCCTAACTTGAGCGAAGTCGGGCCAGGGAATCCGGGATTGTAGACGCCGATTGTCCATGCCGAAATGTCGCCGTTGTGCAGTGCGACACCAATGAGGCTGAGCATCATGCTGTTTCAGGATTGAAATAAATTATGGCCGCCATTTCGAATGATGAACTCGACTAGGGTTAGAACCTAAACCCTCGACGCACCTAGCCCGCCCAACCAAGGGGAAGAGAACCATAACCTTTCGATCTGGGGAAAGCACCCATGTCCGCCAAAGGACGATCGTATCGCCCATCAGAAACTGCAAGGACACCCGATTTTTAATTATCCTCACTGTCTGCGCAGAGAAAACACCGCAGACGCACAAGAGAATCAAACAGAAGCTCGCACACGAGCTACAGTTTATTCAACGTCGCAAGGTAGTTGTCCCCCACCGAAAACTGGAGCAGATAGATCGCCGTATCAGCCGATGTCAGCGCGGTCGAGGCGGTAAACGTAAGGCATGTGGAGAAGAGGAGGATCTTCCTCGGCGTGAAGTGGCGGACGCCTTTCTGTCTGGAATAAAGGTGACCTGGAGGTGACACAAGTCCACCTTGTTGGATTGGGATGCGGAAAGAATTGGAGGAAGGTCGACGTACCGATCATGCTAACCCCCACCCCCTAACGAATTTCACCACGACAGGGCCCGGGCGGAATGAATACGAATATTGCGCATTCCGTGGGTGGGGCCGGTGGGCACATTCTATTACGCTTGTTTGCATAAACGGATAGTCACTATTTCGGCTCCCGACATGACCGCCAAAAAGGCGTTGAGGCCTCGCAGCACCAGACATGACTGTCGTGGAGGTATTGGTGCAAGATGCAGCGTGCAAGAAGGTTTCACCAGGGTATGCCTTCATCTTTTTGAGGTGCGCGTCGTCGATGCCCTCACGGTCGGCGCGGATGAGCTTGTACCCTCGCTTTCCATTCCAGAGCAGGAAGTGTGTAAGGTCTGCTTGACGATTATTAGCATTGAGCGTATAGACGGCATCGTCACGGCTCACCTCCGATGGAAATCGTGCACGAGACGTTGTACAACAGCTGGGAGCCGGCGTACTGAAAGGCGCTTCAATCCAAGCAGCAAAGGGGCAAAGGGACGGAAGACAACGCACCCAGGGAAGACCCTGAACGGCAAGCTTTTCATAGTTGAGAGTGAAGTGTCTGCAGCGAGAGTTATTTGAATGTTATGATTGGAAAGATGGGCTGGCGCGCCGTTGAGGATCGAGAGTTGGTCGTACTCGGTGCCGTTCTCGTAGTTAAGCAGTTGAGTCAGGAAAGGGAAGTCCTGAAAATCGGGCAGCCACCATGAGTTGGAATGCAAGTCATTGACATAGCTGTGTATTCCAGGTGATCAGCGAGTAGCAAGCGCAGAAGGCAATCATGCAGACAGCACAACCGGCGTACAGCGACAGTTGAGTGGCTAGAGGCGTGAACATCGAGCTGATAGAGCTTCTGCTGGCGCTGACATAGGCACAATCGAAGCACAGTGAGAAAGTGCTAAGCTTCTCATTACCGATGGCACTACTGAAGACGCGGGTGAACTACGTCGACTTCTGGTTCGCGAGATAGAGAACGGAGATACCGGTGTGCGTGGGTGCGATATATTTCCAAGGCAGCCCGAACATGAGATGAATGAAGCTAAAGATATTACACTGGGCATCGAAAACAACCACAACATCAACATATAAAGTTAATGAACAAAGAGGGTACGGACCATTGCCAAAAGAATATACTTATCAAGACATTCCAGGAGAACGTCTTACGCTTAGACTGGCTCAGCATTCCCTCTCCACGGTGGAGCGTCTCGAAGAGTGGAACAGTGGGCATAACCTGGGCGTAGACGGCGAAGGTCGGGTAGACGAGGAAAACTGGGGCCATTGTTTCAGTTATTTGATCGCACGGGATGTTCACGACGTACTCCGCATGATACCGGCCATTCTGTCACCAATAAGCCGGGGCGTGATGATTTTAGCGGAGGGATAAACAATGCGAATCTCAAGCGGATGTTGAGGACACTCACATGAAGATTCCAACAGCCACATCGGTCTGGTGAAGAAAATTGAAGTTACGAGTTATCTCAAATGACGGTGCCGAACTTACCCGGACCCTCGACAAAGCAGGACAGTTCCTAGGCCGCAAAAATGGAGAATGCCAACCCAGATTGAATCAAATTTGAGGCTAAACAGAACGCACCATTGCAAGTGACTTGCTCGAAGAGGCGGGACCGATGTTCTTTCAAAACCAGGAATTAGTGTAATGCGACGACGGGTGCAACGAGGAGAAGAAGTGGGATGAATAAGGGAAATGAAACGACACTGAAACGACAGTAGAGGAACGAACCCTAGAAAGGGAATGCACCTTAACGATGGAAACGAGCGCGAGAGCTCTAATTTGGAGGAAGGTGGATGTAGCTGGTTATGTGGAACGGTTAACTACTTGGAACCTGAGCGGCAAGGGAGGGAGAACGTACAGACAGGTGTGAATGGCGCTAAAGAATGCAATATCAAAAGGATTGAATTTAGACACACATTGCGAGGTTCTCAGGGGAGAGATTGTTTTGCACCAATGTAAGCCAAAATATTGAGTAATATTGCGGTGTGTACTGACAAACATGGTAAATATTTATTTACAACCGGTAGGGACAGGGCGGAGGCAGGAGTGAGGAGATATGAACGTAGCACGGTGGAGAGGCAAGAGCGGGCAGGGTGCGGAAGCGGCGGCGGGGGGGCAGAAGGGGCACTGCGGGCCTATGGTCGCGAAGTGTAGACAAGTGCGGGGAGACGCGTGGGGGAAAAGGGACGGCGGAGGTGACGCGAAGTGGATGCGGGTGGGCGGAAAACTGAGCAGCGGGGCGGGTAGGGCAGCCGGGGAGGAATAGGCATGTCCAGACGTGGCGGTGGGTCCGGGCAGAGGGTGCAGTCACGAGATGGGGACGAGGGTGAGATACGATGCAGTTTTGGAGAAGGATACCCTGCCTACATCGAGGTGAAAGCGAGTATGGGTGCGGGGGAGAGATGCGGCCGTGGCGTGGGTGTGGGAGGGACGGGTGCCGACACGAAGGCGGGCGCGGGGCTGAGGGGGCGGGAGGTGCTCGGCAGCGCATGGGAGCGGGCGCCGCAGCAGAGTGGACATGGAGCGGAACGGCTCCCGGGATGGCACTGGCATGCGGAGCAGGGGGCAGTGGCGAGGTGGTTGCAGGTGTGTGACGTGGGTGGCGGGGGACGGGCGGGCAGGGGACGAGGACATTGGGAAGTGGGCAGGTCTACGCTGGCGGTGGACGCGGGCAGAGGCGCCGGCGGGGTATGGGAAATGGGGGAAAACGGGAAGAGGGAGCGGCGGCAGCGTGGCGACGGGACGGGACGGGCGTGCAGAGGAGAGAACCAGAGGCGGCCGGCATGGGGTGGAACAGCACGGGACAGGCGGTGCACAGAGAGGGCACAGCAGTGGCGGCGGCAGGACAGGGCGCTGGCGGAGTCAAGACAGGGCGAGGCGGTACAGAACAAGTGTGGCGTCACGGACGTGGGCGGGGGCGCTGGGGCGGGCGATGTGGGTGCAGGTGCTGGGGAGGGACATGGCTGAAGACGGCGTGAGACGGGCGTGGCAACGGACGGGAGGAAGGCACAAGGCAGGGTTCGTGCGGAGGGAACACAGCGGCGATGGAGGAAGGGTCGGGCGTATCCAGCCAGAGACGTGGACGCAGTAGCGAGGCGGAACGGGACGGGTATGGGCGCAGACACGGGCCGGGGCTGGAAGGTGCAGGTGTCCGGCAGCGTGGGCGAGGGTGGAGGACGTGTGCGACGTGGACGGGGAGGCGGCGGCGGCGGGAGCCCAGAAGGGTCGGCGGCGAGGGAGCTGTGTCGAGGCGGGCGGGGAGCTGGTGGGCGTAGCGGACAAGGGGTGATGCTGGTGCACAGCCCCTTGATCCGCGGGCAGGTCGGGCAAGAGTTGAATAGAAGGCACGGTGGAGGTGTTTTTGTGGGAATTGAATCTGTGCATGCAGCGTTGAACGAGTTTGAGTGTTGTCGATCGTTGCGGGATGGGTTTTTTTTTGCGATCGAGTTTTTTCATGTGATTGAGTTGTTTTTTATGTCACGTGTTTTGTTCCCGCAGCGTTGCGGGAACAGGAATTTTTTGAAGGATTTGTGATTGGGGAAAATTTTTGATCGAGTGGCGGTGCGTTCCCGCAGCGTTGCGGGAACGGATTTTTGAAGGATTTGTGATTGGGGAACTTTTGTAATCGAGTGGCGGTGCGTTCCCGCAGTGTTGCGGGAACAGATTTTTTTCAAAGGATTTTTTGATTGGGGTTTTTTTTAATCGGGTGGCGATGCGTTCCCGCAGCGTTGCGGGAACGGATTTTTTTGAAGGATTTGAGATTGGGGAAATTTTTTAATTGAGTGGCGGTGCGTTCCCGCAGCGTTGCGGGAACGGATTTTTTGAAGGATTTGTGATTGGGGAAAATTTTTAATCGAGTGGCGGTGCGTTCCCGCAGCGTTGCGGGAACGGATTTTGGAGAACACGAATTCTGGATAATGAGTGTCAGACTCACTCGCGGAATAGTCCTAGGTGGGCACATTGCGGGTCCTAGGTGGCAATAACTTGAACATCTTTGCTTTAGGGTTGAGACTGAGGGGCCGGAATCGAAGGTGACTGCAGTGCGGAAATTTGGCGGAAGAAATTGAACGCAGAGAGCCCAGACCAGAGGGTTTGAGAATGTTGAGGTTCGATCACTCGAGAGCAGTAAAATCAGAGGCAGAAACCAACTGGGGAATTGGCGGTGAGTGAGAGCATGGGGTCCTTTTATACATGGATGATCATCGGACATATAAAGCTGCGCGCTTCATACCAGTTGCTGCGAAGAACTGCGGGGTGGATCAGCTGCTCAAAGCGGTATATTTAAGTCTAACTCTCACCCATGAGGGCAACAATAGTCCATTTGTGGGGCTCCCAACTCTCACTGCGGAAGACCACCTGTTCGACCGAAACGGGGTGAGTTTGTTTTCCTACCGTGGCTTAAAATTTGAACGCAGTTCGCCGCAGTTGCGGCGGAGTTTCGCAGGCTGCGGATAGTGCCTCATGCCCTTGAAAATTTAGAAAGAACATCGTCGTTGAGCAACGAGAGGAGAGGAGACATAAAGGGGATGGACTTAGATGGGGAATTTGCACAGGATTTGGAGCTCGTCAAATAACGGCTTTTTGCGCAAGCGGACAGCAGAAGATAGAGCCAAGAGCAATCAAGCTATATGGAGAAGGGAACCAACTGATACAAATTGATGAGCACCGCGAACGAGCAAAATCTTAAAGAATGGTTGATAGATTTGATACATCGCTTCCGCCCCAGATTCTGTATGACACCTTAGCCCTTCGTCGCCATCTCGATGCTCGCTCTCGCCTTGTCCCTCGTCGTCCACGCTCTTGTACTCTTTTATTTCTTCAGCGCACCTGTCTACGCTCACCGTTCCACTGCGATGCCTGCAGAGGTAACTTATGAAAACTAACTTCCCCTGCCACAAGTAACTTGCAGTTAACTTGTGACAGGGCAAGTTAAATTTACCCGCACAGTTCTGCATAAGTACATTTCCGCACAAACAAGTCAACTTAAGTTAAAATAAGTAAGGTGCATGCTCATAGCTTCATCCACGACCCTGATGCCCGTGCGCCAAGCCCACCAGTTCAGATGGATTCCGAATCAAAAATTCATAGCTCCTAAGAGTCTTTCTGTGAGCTCTGGAAAAAGTCCCTACAGCTTTGAGTTGGTTCCGCTAATGATTTATATAGTGGCCAGACGCTGATTTACAACCCCCAATAAGTTGAGAATACTCAGTGAGTTGCACTCCAACCAAATCACTCGTGTACCCGACTACCCGAGCTCCGAGTGGTTCAACAGCATGGAAACGGTGTGGGGGTCACGGTCCGGGGGGTTTGTTGGGGGGTCTGGGGGGGTGGGGGCGCCGTCTGGGCTGCTGGGAGGATGTGATGGGCGCGATGCGGCCGGGGGTAATGATGAGGAACTAGCGGCAGCATTGAAAGAACCAGTACCGTGCAAATTACCAGTCCCCATAGATATTGTATTCAGCTTCGGCCACGAGTGGTCGGGCAACTGCACAGGATGTGCAGGAGAAGGGGTGTATGATGAGTCAGAGGTGCCTATCGCCGCTGGAGGACACTTAGTGGGGTCTATGTACACTTATAACAAACGGCTTACAATTCTGAGGTATGGATGATGGATTCGGCCGCGACGACGACATTGAAGAGGCTATTGGAGGTATCCATTTGTGTGTTGGATCGAAATATGCGCTGTCCAACGCACCAGAGGGCCCTTGAGCATAAACAAAGCTCTGGATTATGTCGGCACTACAGGGTGCATTGAGTCCAATTACACCATTTTCAAACACTCCAAGTCCATTCTAGTCCCAAGGAGACATCTGCGGCCAGATTCTGTTGAACAGAGCACTCCAGCACATACGAGGTCCAGCCATGTAAAAGCCATGTACCAGCACCAAATACTTTATTAGCTCATCTCAAGTTCGGGGTAATTTTACTGCCACAGGGACTTAAGATCTACTACAACTCAAGTTCTGTAATGCAATATCTTAAGTTTCTTAATGTAGCCTACTATGTACCATTTTTTCAGGGGGTCAACACAAACTTAAGTAAGTGCAGGGGCCTACCGGACGTAGAGCCGTGCGACTGTGATGAAGAAGACGACGCCGAGGATTGCGCGCTCAAAGCGACACCGGTATCCTTGCGTGATTTCAAAGGTGTGTTCCTCTTCTTTTCAGCTTCAATCCTATCCCATTCCTCCACAGCCAGATGCATGAGGCATGTCGGCGCGAGCGGGATCGCCTGGGTCGAGGCAGAATTGCCTGAAGCGATGGTTAAACCAGGAGCGGGAGTTGTACCTGACGCCTGCGCCGCAGCTGTGACGGTATGCGCGATATTTGTCGCAATGAGGGCAGCTTTGGCGGAAGACGTAATTGTCGAAAGGTCCAGCTAGTAATAACGGGGAAGGCAATTACTGATGCAAGTCAAGTACTGACTGTCCGACAGAGCAACACCGACAGCCACAAATGCCTTTATGCTTCATCTTGAGCAGTTCCAAGTGCGTGTGCGCATTCAATGCCGTGCTCGCCACCATTACAGCTGTTGAACTCGGCCTGCATGGCGGCGACGGTGTGCGCACTGAGAGCCGTAAATTCGTTGCTGACTCACCCACATCTCCGCAACAGTGGTATACTCGTCAGCCTGCAAGAACGTCATGTCCTCGAGCTTCTGAGTCAGGTGGTTACGAGACTCATCTTCATACTTCTGCATATGCAGCAGTAAGTAACCATAAAAGTCAAAAAATGAGAGATAGGCATTACAGGATAATACTCTCGCTCAAAACGGAATGCTGTTATACACGAATGCAAGAGAAGATCAAAAAAACAATGCGGACTTGACTCAAGTCCGATTGAAGCTATACACCAGCTAATTCAACAGCACGTAGTTCAAGACCCTGCACACTTGCTTGGTGGCGTATATGCACTCTGACCAGAGCACCGCGTGTCCAGTCAGGCGCACAAGAAATCCTGCGCCCGGTTTTCCGCTGCATACTAACACCGGGGGCAAAAGCCGAGGCACCTGGATTCCAGGTGCCTCCGAGGCATGTGGTCCGAAGGCTGCAATGTCGAATACAAAAGGCCTACAAAGGTCCTTAGGTCAACAAAGAACAGACAAAGGAGGGACAAAGGACAGGCAAGATTTGCTCGGTGGTGAAAATCCTGCCTGCCCTTTGTCTCACCTATGTTGATTCTTTGTCCACCCGAGGACCTTTATCGGTCCTTTGTCCACCAGCTCACGACCTGTGGAGAACATGCCCCGGAGGCACCTGGAATCCAGGTGCCTCGGCTTTTGCCCCCAGTGTAACACGATGTGTTATCTGTGTCGCGTGGATGTGCGCGCCGGCGCACACCTGTCTGCATTGCTGCCTACCAAGGTCCGTGTGTTTGGTGCCCCCGTGGTCACATCGTTACGTCGCGCAGAAAAGGCCCAGTCTACGGTATTTCCACGTAGTCGCTGGTTCTACGAGGTTTCTAAAAAACGTGGCAATTCTGCGCGATAGCACCAAATCAAGCGCAAATGGAAGTGATACACGCCTTGGTATATGCTATATGTGGGCGGACACAGATTTATGTAGCGGTCGGAGCTAAAGTGGGAAACTGCTTGCTCATCGTTGATGGCGACGCCGAGAGTTCGATCTCGTCGTGACATCAACATCATGCTGTTATGTCAGCCCGCCATTTGATGGCTTGATACGCATTCTGTACGGGCGAGGATAAGCGGTACTACTACCCCAGATAGGAAGATGTCCAAGGTCACCTTAGTACGGGGGTATGATATATCACAGCCCACTGATTGTCGGAGGCCCATGATGTATCAAAACCGCTAGTTCAGAGGCGGATTTGATATATCATGGTAGATAGGATTCCAATTTTATTTGCAACACCATCGATTGACACGATGTTCTCGGCGTCGCCATCAAATGGGATCAAAAGGGGCTTGACGTCGCGATCAAATTCGATCAAGTAGCCTCAATGTCGTTACCGACGACGACGACGAAATTATATCGAAAATCCCTCCAAAATTCTGAAAAAAATAGGATAAATGGATGAGATATGGACAGTACATAGGGGAGTATAAATGAGGAGAAAGGTAACGACCGGGGGACAAATTGCTGTTTTCGGTGAAGTGTACTGTATGCATCGTTGAGGCGCCGCGCCTCAAGCGATGCACGCGCCCACGCTCCGTGCAGCCCCGTGAGGCGCATGCATCTCCTCGTATGCCGCCACACCAGGCAGCGCCTCAGCGATGCTCCACACCGCGGCGCTGCCACTCCTCCTGCTTTGCTGGCCGCACAACCCGTACTGCCCCCTGCAGTTACAGTGTACGTGCGCCTTGCGGGCTGCGCTCCCCTTTGCCACCACGCTGCAGTCGGCCCGCCTACTTGCTGCGCCCCTACACCACGCCAGTGGCCGTGCCGCTAGCCCACCGATGCGACGCCGCGCCAGGCACAGGTTGACAGTAGCACTGGCCTGTGCCCACCACCCTCGCGCCCTGCATGCTACGCTACTGAACTCCGTCCTCGATGGCACCGCATTTGCCGGCGCTTCTGGGTGATACTGGTTTGCACTACGCACCCACCAGCAGTGACGCCACGGCGAGCACTGTGCCCAACCGCAGGTGCCCGGCACCATCACTGGTACCGTCACGGCCGTGCACGTTCATCATACTCCTACCGGCACCGCAACGGAGGAAGAGCGAGTGCGCTGGCATGGCGGCGACCGACCACAGCGCGGGGCAGTGAGCCATGACCATGAATCCAATACATAGATACGTACGAGGTGGTGCGCAGCGCGGCCGATGCGCAGAGAAATAAATATGTTTTGCAAGATGCGAGTGGGGGGCCAAGTGCAATGTAAGCCTCGAGAGATCGTTCCAGGTACTGTGGACACACCTGGGGCCACAATTCAGTCCCATTTTCCTACTCTCTCTCCCGAGTCTCCGTAAGATCTGATGCTTGAGACGACGTCGTGTGGAAACAACGATTTTCCGATAGCTTCAGTCCCCAGTGGGTGCATAGAGGTTGTATAGTACTTTGCAAAGTCCCCGAGAGATAGTATTGTGATTTGACCATGCCAGACGAGTACGAGAAGACGGCGGCAAGAGATCGTGTGGTGAATGAGATGATGTGTAGCGGGACATCAGTTGGACAAAAGTTGTTCGAAAAGAGGGTTGTGGACGTCCAAAATAGTTTGAAAGAGTATTGGTGGCGAGCCGTACGACGAGGCGATAGGAGAAGAGCTCTGGACGGGAGGACGTCGTGGCGGAAGCCAAGAGATGTTACACCTGTCACACCGGATAACGCTGCCGAAGCCTCCGGACGGGCGCTTGATGGGCGCTTTACACGAACGCGCACCGAAAGTTCGGCTTCGGGAATTTGCGCCCCGCACTCACAAGAAATTCTGAAGAAGCAGAACCCTTCCAAACCATTAGCCAAAACCACGCAGGCGAGTCGATTGGGTTTACATTCGTTCTGCATGACAATGACACCAAAAATGTTACATATAGGGCCAAATTACCACGCGCCCACGAAGAAAGCGTTGAAAATGACTACATTTGGGGGGTATTCGACATCTAAGGGCATATACGAGGTCCAGGAACATACCCGATTCAGAAAATGTGAAGACTTACGGTGGTTGGAAATGAAATAGAAAATATAAAGTCGCACATGGGACGGGTTGAAATCGCATGTAAGATGTTGCTTGCTTCACCATCGATTTTATGCAACTCCTTGATTACCTCAATCTCTTCCAGACAACTCTCGTTTCTCAATATTTCTATGTCCTACATCTCATTTATGTTTTTAGACCACAAATCCATAATGTCGCAAAAATCGCTTTTGCCATATAAGGCAATACAGAGGGTTACAGCCTTACAGCCCCCTTATACGCAACTTACAGCCGTGTTGTAACTGCCTTGGAGTCCTAACTGCTCAATGTTCATTTTGGAGGTCTGAGAAGACGAGATAATATTAATTTCCAGCGCGGAGGAACCAGTCGGCATCTACAAGATCATTTAGGTAAAAAGTGCTGCTCTCCTTCTTACATCCGAATGCCAGTGCGTTGATCAAATGAACACCGCGGGTAAAATATCGGGGAAGAATGACCCTAGTGCGCCCATCCTCCAAGACACGACAGTTTTTCCACGCAGTCTTTGGCTGCCAACGTGACTTCGTATTGGAGGCATAGTAGAGACGACTGCGACGCGGTGGTGCCAGGTGGAGACGCTGTGCTGAAATGACGTCACTCTGACATATATGACTGACCCCCAATGTGACGACGTGACTTATCGCTCTTCTTTCGTACCACCACTTGGCGTATTGCGCTGGGCTCACCCGTCTATGTCTGGTGGTCTACGCCCAATCCAGCGACGCAGCGACGTCCTGGATCACTTTTTCCCCTGGACTCCTCCCACTGGGCCGTTTCTGCGATGATTACTGAGGTGCGCCCGCTCGCACTGCTCCACCCTTCAATAAGCTGACTGTCTTTCAAGATCGATTCAATTCTCAGCTGAGGCCGGACCTAGGTGCGTCAAGCACTCGTTTCCTCGCGCGCATTACTGACTGCCTCTCTGACGTCGGAGTTCACATGGTATGTTTCTCTCTGTCGCTCTCCCCATTCCTTCCACTCTCTTCTCTACTTCGCGGTAGTTCTAGTATTGTCATTGTAGTTGGCTCAATATATCATGTTTGAGCTATACTTTTGTGTGAACGGATGTTGAAAGAGGGGTGGGAGGAGCCGAGTACATTGCCTTACGGAGCAGTTGAGCTATACAGGGCTATAATGGCCTGTATCGCCTATAACCTGCCGTAAAACTTGTATGTCCTTACGGCTAGTTATTGGTACTTATGGTACATCTTGGAATTTATAGCCCCCCCCGCCATATTATAGACTTATAGGACCGTATCACCCCCTTACACGCACATATCACCCAAAAACGATTTTTGCGACATATGGCCAGGTAAGTACTCACGGAGGGGTTTTTGTGTTCAACATGCAATAGACGCCTGGGAAGCGCCCGTCGGGGCCGTAACTCCGAAGAGCCGAAACGCCTGAAACGCCTGAAACGCCTCCAATTTTACTCATTTCTCTCGGTTCCCAAGGCTTTTTGAGGCATAAATGGTGTTAAAAGTAATGTATTATTGTTCTTTGACATATAAAGCTACAGCACAGTATGGTTCCACTGAGGTTTAGAGCATTTACAAATGTGTACTATTGGAGTGTGCGGACGGCAGGCAACGAGTGTGGCGGAGAGACGGTCGAGCACACATAGTTCGAAGACCAGGGTGGGAAATGAGCGCTGAGCGCGCACGGCGCAGTGACCAAACAAGGGAGCAGCGGGCAACAAGCGCACACGGGGCATATATCAAGCACAGAAGCGACGGGCAATGAGCGCATGAGCAGCGGCGACTGGACGCAAATGGAGCGGGTATCGGGAGCCAGGCGGGAGAGGGGGGCAGCGAAGATTGAGCACAGGGTGGCCCGGAACGAGTGCACATGGGGCGGGGACCAAGCGCGGGGGCGGCGGGTAAGGAGCACACAGGTGACGGCGATCGAGCGCGTATAAAGCGCGTATGGAGCAGGTGTTGTGGGGATGGGTGGCGCGAGCGGCAAGTAACGAGTAGGCGCGCAGGATCGGCGCGCATACAAACCAGCACGAACGTGCTGCACGGCGGGCACGAGGCGAGCAAATAGATAGTGAGAAAAGCCATCAGTAGCAGCCTTGCAGTCCGATGCAACAATTTTAGGCCCCAAGGAAGCCTGTGGAGGCCGGTACAGAATGAGTAGCTGTGGCAGCTACAATGCCAATTACAGAGTCCCCAGGGCAATTGAAGGGCTGAAAAGGGTGGAGGCATAAGGAAGGATATGATGGATGATTGAGGCAGAAAATAAAGGCCTAGGCAGCCCGAGCCAAGAATCCGTTTTTATTTGCGATGTGGTACGGCGGAAGGGTGCCAGCGCAGAGCCAGATCGAGAGCCAATAGAAGCAGGAAACTTGAATTATCGGTAGGAACGAGATAAAGGAACATGCTGGCAGAGCCACAGAGCAAGCAAGGAGGCCAGAGGCGACGGGGGGCCCGTGTGGTGGAGGGCGGAAGTAGTGATTTGCCGGGCTCGGGCTCAGGCCCGAGCCCGGCCCAAGCCCGGGGCTTTCAGGCCCGACCCGGCCCAAGCCCGACCCGGTTTTCAACTGGGCCTAGGGTCGGGCCTGACATTTGGTCAGGCCCGAAGCCCGGGGCCTAGGCCCGGGCTTTTCCAACAAATTAACCAAACAATTAACCTTAATTTTTTAACTCACTCACTCATTTCCCGTGAACACGGAGACATCCTTCAGGCTACTGAACAACTTCACAAGTCTTGGTGGTGAGAATTCTTTTTTGGCCATCAAATTTACTTCCGACATTGACCACAACAAGTCTGCAATAACCATGGGAGGTCAGATTTCTCCCTCGCAAACTCAGTGTACAGTGTATGTTTACATTGTTTTTTTGTCCTTGTCCATCTGAAGATTTTTCAAGTTTGTTTCCTATTTAATATATACAAGCGGCTGCTCGGCCGCTTCGCGGCCTCGCATCCCCTTCCTCTGGTGTGAACTGAAACTGTAGAACAAAGTTGTATTGTGTGAAAAATCCAATGAAAATAAATTCAAATCACAGACCGAGTGTTCAAGACAACCCATTTTTCTAGACTTGCGAGGCTGTACATGTCAAGCGACGGTCGGAACGCGGCCGCAGCAGGCACGGCATGAGTGGAACCAGAGAGCTCGACGAAAAAGGTTAGAGCTGATGGCGGAGTTCGAAAAGGCTTCAGACATGCTTAATTTTATAAAGAGAGAGATATATAAGTATTTACTTCTAAGCCCCGGGCCTGGGCCCAAGCCCGACCCGACCCGGCCTCAAGCCCGATGGTCGGGTCGGGCCTTAGGTTCTCCCCGGCCCAAGCCCGCCCAAGCCCGGCCCAAGCCCCGGGCTTTCAGGCCCGGCCCGACCCGGAAAACACTAGGCGGAAGCAAGATGCAGATGGTGATGGGAACAAAATGATCGCCCCGTTTGGAGTGGCTGTGGGGCGCCATCAATTCAGGCGGGGTGGCGGGGCCAACGGTGGGCGCCCAAATCGGGCGGAGCGCGTGGGGTCGCACCGAGGCAGGGATTTGATGGTAAATTGACACACCAAACTCACCGCTAAGTAGAGGCCCTGATATATCATGATGCCAGAGGACTCCTGATATATCAAAGTGCCGCATACGCCTGCCAAGGTGATAATCAGCCATATATCCAGATCTGAACTACTCGATGTATCACGCCCGATCTCTGAGCAGATATCGGTGATATATACCCCTGCCGCTATGCAGTGGTAAATTGAGGCCCTGTCGTACGCGATGGATAGGTTGACGTGCGCGACAGCCTTGCCCACATATTTGATTCCGTAACGACCAACGAGAACCGTCAGACCGCACTTATATAGGTGCCACTGATATTGGCACGACATTCATTTCCCCTCTCTCCTTCCTCCAAGTATGCCAGCCACGACCCCAAACACACTGGTTGTCTTCGGTTGGTGCATTGGAATCGCTATTCTCAAAACTACTAACCGTTTCGTGCGGACAGGTGCAAATGAAGATGCCTTCTTCATTGGTCACGGTCGTCGGCACACCTTCCAAGGCGTTCCGGAGCGTTTCGCTGAACAAGTCCAAGGCATCGACCTACCCATCACACAGACGGCTTGGATTTCGTTCGTGCTTTTCATCGCCAAAACTTGTCTCCGCCCTTTCATTTCATCCTTGTCACAGATTTGATCCCACTGGTACAAAATATATCGCAAAGAATGACAACCGGGAGCAGTGTACGTCGTCTGTGGCGCGCAACCAACATCACAATCTAACTGTCCGACTCAGTCTACCATAGCACCGACATTTCTAAAGACCTTATTGGCCGTCTAAACACAAGCGGATTCGTCACGCTCGGCAGCAGTGACAACTACTTCATCAAACATAAGAACGGATGGCATGCACGGCTGCCGCCGAAGATTTTGAACAATCTCCAGCAGCTTAAACCGCATGTCCCAAATTTTGACAGCGTGATCACCGGGGTAAGTTATCTATAGCACTTTGGAGGGGTTGGTTAATTTCGGACGAGCACAGCTTTTGTTTGGGCACGAGCAAACTCACATTTTTCTTTTTGAGGGAGGTTTCATGGCGGATTTGAACGCCGAGACCCGGAATAATCCTGAACATCCTCTAATGAAGGTACGTTGTCTCGAGACTGGAGCTCATCATGCCCACACATTGACAGGTGCTGGCCGAGTTTGATGAAGGCTGGTGTATCTTGCCGGGCTCAACACTGTGCCCCTTCTCAGACCGCTACTTCTTTTTGAAATTCAAGAAGCCGAACGACACAGTCATCCGGATGAAATGGTTGTTACCTGACTCCATGAAACAGAAACACGCCGAGTTGCGGCAGTTGGCCGAGTTACCCGAAGATCAAATGTGTGCGTATACTCAGGTTGTCGGTACGGATTAATTAACATTAACATGCTGTCCCTAGTCTTGAGCGAACTGCGCATGGCCGACATGCAGCGGCAGCAAGCCAATAATGTGAGTGTTTGATTGAGTATACAACCCACCGACTTAGGATCCGCGAAATCTACAGGCTTTGGCGATGGAGAGACTGGTACGTGTGCTTGCAGGTGTGATGATAAGATGTATCATTGAACTCATTTTCTTACAGAGATATCAGGCCCAATTGAGTAACCAGGTCTCCCGGACACTGGTAGAGTCCGGAGAAGCTATTAGAAGGATGGCTATGTCACCGGGGACCTACAAGGAGGTGTGGAAATATTACTAAGTGAGTATTGTCTCATAGGTATTCGGCCTCGCCACCAACTTCACCCGCCAGTTTCCATGTCTTTTCTTTACTATTTCGTACTCATTCAATGACTCGCTCACTTGTGAATTCTCAGTCCAGAAGGTATCGAATCATCGGGTGTGATATAAGGCACAGAGCGAGGTTCCGATCCCATGAGATGAGAAGAGTCGAAGGCGGTAATGCGAGCGAGGTTGCTCTCTCCACCTCAGCAGTTTTGAAATTCAAGTCTTGGTTTCGGCGTAGTTCCTTGATTGGGGACCACACGGCGAGAAAACGAAAAGAATTGATGTTGGAAATGGGAAGCAAAAACACTATCACCACTTGATCCCCACAGCTGTATTTGACTTTTGCAGGCCCTAAAGGATAATGAGGACAGTCACTCTGGGTTAGCGCCACCCGCGCTCCTCGTACAACATACGAGGCACGAGCACCCATTCTGTTTTAGTGGACGAGTATATACAAGAAGTGTGGAAGTGGAACTCGGCTAACTTAAGTGAGTTCCACTGGGTGTAAGTTTCACTGTTGATGCATCCTGTGTGGAACTCACTTGCGCGCAGTGGAACTCGCTTAAATTAGCAGAGTTCCACTTCCATCTTGTCCTATCAATTAATCAAATCAGACTGCGGGTATTCCGGGCATCACACCGATGGCGGTGTGGGCGCATCAGATCCCGCTCCATGGCCGGATGTCCCCGATACAACATTCGAGCCGTCTGCCATATTTGCGGTGCACCTCGGCAACGGCCGTACTTGGCTGCCGATGCCCGAACCGGTATATTCTCTTACCGTTAATTTTCTTACTCGGGTGGTTACTCACGGGGATGTTTTTCGTAGTATAAAAAAGCCTTGTAATATTTCGCATTCCACATTGAATTCACATTCTTTCTCTCTATCAACTTCCACATATTCAACATTGAAATTTGCTGCTCTTTCGTCCACCCCCCGTCACCGGCATGTTTCCCCAGGCCGCTGAGCTTCCATTGACTGAGATCAAGTCTTACCGCAACTTTGTTTGTTTTTGTCCTGTTCAATTCTAGTCCAACTATTAGCCTGTTTGCGCTGCAGCCATCGGAGCCATCTGATGGCTGTTTGGCGTTGCGCAAACTGGTGGCTAATGGCTCGCGGATGGTAGTTCAAGATGGGTTCTGTACGAGTCATTTTCAGTCAAAATGAAACAATATGAGCATCCAAACACACAAGAATCTCCAGGAATTGACCGCAAACCGCACAACAGCACCAAGGTGAAAATTTTGAGAATTTTGAATCCGCTGTCCGACCTTTTGGGGGTTAAAAGTAACTACTTGCTCGCAGATGCGTATACAGACTCTCAGATGACCCAACCACTTGAAAAAATCAGGTAGGTGTCGCAGCCATTGGAGCCATTAGCCATCAATTTGCGCAACGCAAAACAGCCATCGGATGGCTCCAATGGCTGCAGCGCAAACACTCTATTCATTATCTACCTCTGACATCCAGGCATTCACAAAGGCTCTCGGAAATCCCGCTCATGACCCTTTTTTTCGGTGGAAAATGTGCTGTCCTGGATGACTCCGTTGGGGTATCAGCTGTATGTGCTACACGATGATTCTGTGGAATCCGCTGCCAGTTCGAATCCCGAGGATGCATCTACCAAAGACCTCAAAGACTATCGGAGCCTGGTAAGCCATAGCCTTTGGGTCATTAATATATATCACTGACCTTGAAAAAAAAAAATTCTCAGCGAGAAATATCAAACTCATCCATTTTTCAGTCTGGAAAATCTCGATGCCTGGATCAATCCCCCTGCATTTAAAGCATACATGGATTCTTGGTCAGAGCCTCGCACCTTGCGCCAGGAATCTACCCCAATGAGCTCTCGTGCATCTTCTCGTGCTTCGTCTTTGATTTCAATCCCCACATGCCGGGCCAGTAGTCGAAGTCGAGTCTCAGTTGTGTCTTCACGAGCCAGCTCACCGGTTTCCTTCCACGGAACTGATATGCATGCCTTCCCACCTTTCTCCCGGGGCAGTTCCCCGGTTTCATTTCATGAATCCGATGTGGCCTCCTGTCTCCCTAGTGTCATGTCTGTTGATGCATTGTACGACTCAGATTTGGAGCACAATTCAGCCCCAGTCCAGCCAGATGCCGATTCAGACTCTCCTTTTCCAGCATAGATCCCTCCCGCAGTCGATAATATACCCCCAATGGTTCCGTCCAGCCAGATCTTGGCCAAGTCTCTCGTTTCAAAAGGACAATGGATCAAGATCACTCGCCAGCTCAAAGTTGACAATCTTTTCTACTTCACAACGGTTCCACCAACATTTGATGTGCCCCGTACTCCCACTGCCATTTTGCTTGATCTTTCAGGCTCAACCCATCTCCTGAAGAAGGCTGACGGCAATTTTGTGTCGGTGGATAGGTTCATACAAACAGAGGTGTGTCACACTCACATTGTTGCACACACCAGTTTTCTTAACCGTTTGATAGAACCAGGAGTCATGGGATGGTTCAGGCGCACACGCCAAAGGCGATGCCTGGGTTCAACCTCCAATCCAAATGAGCGATTCAAGTGTCGCCGTCATACTCTGACCTGCAATGGAATTGACAAATGTCAACTTCTTGACCCGGAGCTCTTTGTTGACCTTGAACGGTTTGAGGCCGACGAGAATGCGATGCGAGAACTCTGGAATCACGAATTAGATCAAAACGAGGCTGAAGCGGCATCACCTTCTGTTGCCAGGTATGTATCATTGCAGTTGTTTGTTTCGATGGTTGACTTGTGATCGAAGATTTTATAATCGTATTCAGAGCTCGAAATGTAAGATTCAGTGTGATGGAGTGCCTGTCATGGTTCGCCTCACACATGTCAGTGCCTCTTAAATTTCTTTCGCCGATATTAACAGATCAACAGGCCTCATCTGCATATGGGAAACAGTATTTCATTGGTTGTTCGAAATGGAAGAGGTCGGAGACCGGTAGTCATCTCTACTGGCCGATGCCCCCAAATGTCGATGAAGATGTTCTGCGGTTTGTGATGGAAAATGAAGGACGCCTACCAACCGGACCAGCGGAAATGAACCACCATTGCGTTCTCACGGTTCACCCACGTGTCGGGCTGACGCACTGTCGTCCGTCGTAATGTTCAATATTTTTTGAATGACAATCTGATGCCACCTACATCCAGCATACAGCCATATCATCGATGGCAAAATCAAACCACCCGGGATCGAACATCGGCTGTGCCCGAGCAGGATGATTATATATGTCCCAGTTGAAGACTCACCTGCTACTCGCCACAAAGCGATTGTGGTGTTAGAGAATCCCCATAACCATCCCATAAACCCCACGAGCAAGCGGAGCACCGAAGATAAACTCAAACTCAAAACAGCGGTGAATGCAGCTGGTGTCAATGGACTTACGGTTCAAAAACTGCTCAATGGTTCATTTTCTCCTCTTTATTTATTCTTTCCTCTGAGGCTCATGGAAAATATACAGCACCGTCTACACTGAGTGCTTACAATGGAAAACGCGTGGAAGATAGCAGTCCAGTATTTGTGGACACTAGGAAAGTTCGAGACTTCATTAGTGTGCAAAAGAAATTGGAACACCCTCACGGATTTGGATGGGAAGGTGTCTCACTCTGTCACAGAAAGTAACTAACACATTGCAGGCGTGCTTTATCACCTCAACACCCACGAGACAAAGCTTCCAAAGACGGAGCACTATATTCATGCGCTATGTCCAAGAACGGGTTCCGTCTTGTTGTTACCATGCATCCGCAGATTGCGACCTTAATCCACAAGATCCTTTCACTCAACATTGATTTTACCTTCAAAAGGGTTGATGGTAAAATGTACGAATGGGAGGTCGTGGGACTTGTGGATCGGGTCAAGAAGCGTGGGTTTCTCATTCACTATTGGTATCTTTCTGATCATTGATTGCGCAGGGTATACGCTTGTCAGCTTATTCTGTGATTCCAAAAACACACAGGCCTTCACCCAGCTCTTCACTGAGTTCTTCGATGTAATCCATCATGTCACAGGTGAACGATTCAAACTCGCTCCGTTTTACCCAGACGCAAGATGCCGGATTGTAATGCTGGATGGGTAAGTTCCTCAAGCTCTCTGCTTCAGTGCATTTCCTGCGGCATACAATAACCCTGAAGTCAGTCGAATATGGACCAACGATCCAATCAAGCTTCTCTCCAAGTGCCTTAAAACCTGTGGTCTTCATTTCGAGCGGTATTCACACTTCTTTCTGTTTGAAAGTCGTGTTTCTTACAGACTATCATAAAGGCACATCGACGAGCTCCCCCAACACATTCCAAAACCAGTCATCGTGCGACTGAAGTCGATCATGGGTTTGAAGACGCAGCAAGAAATCGATGAATGGCATGAGTTTTTCCGTGCTCGAGATGACCCGGAGATCAAAAGTGAGTGAGACAGAGTTCAAACCTCGTGTGTCATGATATTAAATACTGTAAGATTGGTACGCGCACAAGGTCGCAAATCCATGGATACCCCTCTATCAACAAGGCGGCCTCCCATACCCTCATATATGTTTACCAAAGGCATAGGCTGCACTTGTATTAAACTGAGTTGAGTCTGGAGTCCCTTTTGGTGCCAAACTTGGCTACAAATCACACAGAGGTACAACTTCTGATTCCCTTTATCTACCTCTGAGTCTTTAAAAGTCTGCTAAGGTTTCTGTCTCTGTATGTCTCTCTTCTCTAACAAACCCAAGGTTTTTAAACACCATCTTCGGAAACTTGAAGTTCTACTGAGCGCACTATGGAAGTTGCGTGCCTCGCCGCGGCCGCCTTTGTTCTAACGTGGTGAGAGCCATCTGTCAATATTAGCGCCAGGGCAGTGTCTGTCACAGTTTGTTGGAAGGTGACGTCAACTGCCGAGAATGCCGAATGATCATTGACTGTGAGCCGGCAAAAAAAGATAAGCAACAATCAAGGGCGGAGAGCAGCCGCGATGCACGGCATCAGTGGAGATTCACCGGAGTTTAAAAGGCTTCAGACGGACGGACAGGCTTAATTTTATAAAGAGGGAGATGGTGTACCTGGGAATCAAACAGAGTCAGAGAGAATAAGAATGGGATAGAGCCAAAAGGCACTCTTTCAGGTGTATCGTGGTGTCTTGGCTCCCCAGTCTCCCATTTTCTGCGACACTTTCTATTCCACAGCCTCCTGCTGATGCCCCTTGATTTTCCGTTGAAACGGTGCACTAGGGTGCGGCCGTGTAATCTAATGAAATCAACTAGAGAGTGAAGCGAGCTAGTCACTAATCACAATCCAACCAAAATCAAAACAAAACACTAATCCGATCGTAATGCTCGTGTGTGTGTGTTCGGGGAGGTAGGGTATGTATCACCCGTCAAGAGGGTGTGCAATGGAGGAATAAGGCTTTGTTTTAATAGCAAACTATGCAGTCTGAGCACGGTTATGCAGGGGTAGCAGGGACTTCACACCAACGGTATATCAAGACTCAAGTAAACCCTTGACTTTGTCCAAAGTCTTCAGTTCCCTTGTGAGCGTCAGACCCTAGCACTAACTGGCAGCTAGCCAAGAAGCAGAATAGGTAGGCAGACTTTGGGCGGACGGACACTTGACTCGTAACTCTCTTGCGAGAATGGAGGCAATCAACAAGCAGGTGCAGTTACGCAGATGGTGAGGGCGGGGCTAGTGTGCTCACGCTTACACTGCTGGCGGCCACTCTAGTTCGAGGCATGAGTTTACATTCTAAACTGGCTCTTCACAATTGAATTGCATGAGACCTAAGTCTAGCGGGTCTCTTCACCAAGGTTGAATGCATAACACTTATATCTGGGCAATGGTATTGTCCCGTCAATGTCCCGTGTCTTACAATCTTTATCTGTGTGTCTTCAAATCTCTGATATCTTTCCAAATAAATCTAGAGTCTACTATATTGCCCATATATCTGGGTGGATAGTTTACTGGCTAATACAGAGTACACAGTTGGCTTTTATACATTTCAGAGAGAAGTAAAGGAGATAGACAGAATGAATAGGAACAATAAAGGGTGGGAGCCCAAGTAGTAAATGGCCAATGGCGTAGAAGACATTCTCAACCATGGGTATTATGGCCTGCTACCAGGACTAGTCCACATGTATTTCTCTAGCACGCCATAAGACGTGCTCAGTTGTCTTGCTTTCCATCTTTCTGACTGAGCAAGTTGGTCATCGCTGACTGGTCAAGTCAGTCTTAGTCAAGTTCTATTCAATTTCTTTATCAGTCCTGCAATTCACAAGCTCAGTGGAACTCATGGTAAATATCAAGTGGATGGACAATATAGCGCGGCGCTATACTGGCAGACCAGTAGAGTGACCAGTGAAATATAGCGCGGCGCTATTCTGTAGTGCCCATCCTCATCAATCATATCAGTAAATCCTTGATGCGAGACCCCGCACCTTCCTAATGGTCAGATCTGCCCAGGTGACCACAGTGATGGTTAACTCAGTAACACGTCTTCATCCCAATCTAATCAGTTGGTCTTATACACAAAATGGTGCGGTGCCATATCTCTGCTGGCCCTAATGTGGTTGTACCAATTCTGACTTCATATATCTTTCTTTAATAGTCATCAGACTATTCAGAGGCCGTTGAAGCGGCATAGAAGAGCGAAGTGGGGCCTTGGGAGATGGTGGTAGGAGGCAAGAGAGAGCAGGGACATGTAGAACATGTGGAGAACATGCTCCATGCACTTCGAAATTAGGGGCCAACTGCCTAATCTGGGAGACAGTCAGGTATTTGCGGTTCTGGCCAGGAAATTGCGGCTCCGAGTTTTCCAGGCCGTCATGGACACTTATAAATGGCACTCAGAATATTTTCACGAATTTATATGTACTGGCTGTTGCGAAATAAAAAAACAAGTTGTTGCGGCAAGCTACATATCGTGGGAAAGTGCTGATAGAGCAATGGTATGGTTAGCCGACTGACTTACGTCCAGACTCCCACGACAGGGCTCCCAAATTGGGATGTCTGGAGAGGCTGTGCACCGATGTGGAGGGGGGCAGATGGCTGAGGCGTAGAAACGCGACGTTGGGGCATCAAGACGCCTACACCAACAACGTCGTTGTTTTCCACTTTTTCTGAGACGAACAACTATACCATGCAAGTTTTCTGTTTTCAATCCCCTTTTTATTTTCCCCTTGTTTTATATCTTACTGACGAACACATTTTATAGATATTTTTGTAGGGACTTACTTCGCGATTGAAAGGCGCTTAGCCGGCGCCTATCGGCGCTAAAGTCCGATTACCACGTCACATGGTCTACCCTCGCAGTCACGCTCAGGGTTTGGCTGACGCGAACACAAGGCAAGCCCCGAGTATTTATCGGGCATTCATCATCTTCCATTTCGTTCAACATCCCCGGTGACGTTCCCGGGCGTCGCCAATTTAGATTGGTAAAAATGTGGAATTTTATTAGATCTTACCGATATACTTTACGTACCTTTTCTTTGACAGGGGAACAAGTGGGCGGTGGAATCCGAAATCTGAGGGTCGTAGGTTCGGCGTAGGAGGGTATCGTTGCGGGCCGGTACTGGGGTCGTTGGCGGGCGATCCCCTTGCTCCTATTGCCACAACGAACCGAGCCATAGCGAACGAACACTTACCTCGGGTGGAGGGTGAAACCAACTATTCGGACTCCTGGCTATTGCCTTGGCATGGGCTACTTACACATATTTTTATTATTAGTGCAGCCCCGACGGCCTTTGAGTACGGGCGTGTCGGGTGTTTTGGTTTATGTAGCTTGTTTACAGATCACTTATGTCACCTTCTTGCTTGCCTCCTACCACCATATCGGGTGCCACGACTCATTCAAGTCGCGTTAACGGGACGTCTTACGTCTCGTTAACCACTACTACTCGCATACGAACATCGAACGTCTCTCACGGACGCCTTTTTAGCCGGATCGGTTCTGACTGTCAAGGTTTTTAATAGTCGAGCTTCGTGCGTTCTACAAGCTAGTGCTTCGCACAGTTCTCTTGGGAACTTTTGATCCTACTTGGAAATCAAACGCTGCCTACACTCCAAGGTACAGAACGCCTACGTTCTGGACCCGCGGCTGCTATCGTATCTCTGTCTGTGATTTGCCTACAAATCCGCGGACGCTTAACGTCACCTTGCTCGGGCAATTCACGACTACTACGTATCCTCATCCCCAAACGTACGTTTCTCTAGTACTTTACGAAACGTACACTTTAGCGCTTCATCTACCTACGATTTCTTCACCACTTTTATCCCCATCACAAACCATATCCCGGGTCAAACCCTCTTCTTCACCGAGACTAGACGGAGACCATAGTGAATCGGTGACCAATTATGGCTATTCTTCAGCGTCGATTTTCCCGGAACTGTGCTTTAAGGCAAGCTTATGACATTGTGAGTTCAGTTGCACAGCAGTTTTCTGATGTGGAAGCCTGCAAAAAGCTAGATGCCTGTGCACACTCTTGATCTCTACTGCCCCATTTACTATCGGCTCGGTGGCACGTGGCTGTGCGTCCACTATTGATTCACTCGATTCTGCAGCATTAAAGCAGAAGGCCTCGCCCCGTTCGATTGGCTGAGCCTGGGCCAACATGTGTAGCGCTTTTATGTCAATTGTTCCTTTCTTTTATGTAACTTTTGAAGTAGCGAGGACCTAGGAATGGATTCACTTCGAGTCTTGCTGCGGCGTCCCTCTTACTAATTTTCGGTTTGCTCTATTCGCTCGAAGGCCCCAAATCCCAAACAATCGCATGACACCGCCTAACCACGACCCGTCACGCTCTCTCAAATGACCCGTCATGGTAGACAATCCCCTCCCGCTCTTGTTCCACTAGATTCAATCAGACCGTGTACTGTTGGATTGCAGCCGCCCGCTAACTTAACCCTCACGAAACATGTCGTTCATAACCAACACTGGAGTACCTTCCGCAACGGCTTGCGTGGTTGCGCTTGTGCTTTGATTCAGAGTCGAGGTTGCCGTGCCGCAGAAAAATACTGAGGCCAATCTGTATACTAGGTACGGTCAGGGTAGACAATTCTGGGCAATTCTCACGTCGATTCTGATGTCAATTCTGGAATTCTTTTTCATCACAGTTGTGTGAGAATCACACAGAATCATCCTCTACTCTGACCGTCAACTTTCTGCAACGATTCTGGCAATGATTCTTCATAAAACTACTTTGCACTTGATATTGATTTATTTTGTGTGCACACGCAAATCGCAAATGCCATTGATGCAAGTAAACCAAAAATTGTATAGGGCACGAGGGAAGGCATCCTTGGTTGAGCAAGGACAGCCGGAACTTGATGGCTGTTGAAGGCTCCTCGAAATCGTCTTCACTACCTCCGTATAACTGAAAACACTATTCCCTTGCCAAGGACCCACATCTAGCAAGATCCAACATAGTTAATGGTGACCTCACACCCATTCGTAAACTCGTCGCTTCCGCACTTCTTGCACCCATTCGCACGGATGGCATTGAACGATGACTGTAGCTGAGAGCCTGAGACCTGGCAGCCGCCAGTGCCGTCATAGGACTGCACAAAGACGCCGCAGTGACCGGAGCAGGTCCCTGATGCCGAACTATGTGGATAGCCATGTCAGTAATGTGGATTGCAAGGCAAGGGGATTGGGGGCAAGAATGGGAGTGGACTGACCCTCCAGCATTATAAATGTTCCCAGGCACAATGAGATTGAAGGCGGTCTGGCATTGACCCGCTGTGATCAACGGACCGCTGCACAAGGAAGAGCCCTTGCAGTTGAAGGAATCTCGTTTGAAGATTTGCTCCTCGAGGGAGCGGTCGATGGTGACGGAAACATTGTTGGTTCCGTTCCAGAGGGTGACTTCTGAGGTGGATTTCGGAGCTGCGCTGATGGCGGTGCCGAGGGCAACGAGGAAAGTGGCCTTGACGATACAGGAATGCATCTTATGAGTGGTGATATGAGAGCGGGGAAATCTGGGCTCGATTAGCAAGTCGAACTGCATACATTTTATAATACTGGATAGTCCAATTCACATGACCTATTATCTGAGACTGGGTACTCGGCCACCTTGGCATGTTTGACCTCGAACCCGCTCTTGGAAGCCGGTAGACACCGGTGTATGGGCTCTGAAACAAAGGTAGGCATCTAGGAGTGAGCCAAGACATTCTTTGTAAATTTACATGGCTATTCCACGGCTCATCGAATTTTATTTTCGGCGGTATCCCCAAGGGTGAATAAACGGGGGTAGTCGGCCATCCAGCTATTTTTACACTGGTTCCCCTTCACCCCAGGGCAGTCCAAATAATCCAAGGGATACAAATACATGATCCCATACACTCAGGCAGTACATCTGAGGTATATGAGAACCATGATAATTTCCCTTTCAAGCCGAGTAGGAGTCCACGCCATTTTCTTCATTTTGTTACTTCGCTTAAGTGTGTGGGTTTGATGGGAACATGTGAAAGTTCGTCACTTGGCATGTTTTTGGGAAAGTTCGTGAGTTGTACGGCAATCAGGACCAATGATAATCGGTCAAAAGGCCTGAGTTTTTGGGACTCAAAAAGTCAGGACGCATTTCAAAAAAAAAAGTCAGGATTGACACAGGCCTAGACCCCCCAGTTTGGCCCAAAATGTCAGGAAATTGTTATCAGGCCTATTTTTGGGGCCCCATTTGGGTCTCCCTGGACCTTTTTTCGAAAATTTTCCTCCGCCGGCGCGGGTTTTGTCAGGATTTTGAGCAGGCCCTTCACCCAAGGGCGGGAGTTTTGTCAGGATTTTGACCAGGCCTAGACACCAAAATCCCAAAATCTCGTCAGGATTCGCATCAGGCCTTCCCACCTATTAGGGTCAGTCAGAGTAACTCCTTTCGACGTTTCTGGGGTCGTTTCTAGGGTCGTTTCTGAAGTCGTTTCTGGAGTCGTTTCTCGAAATTGTTGGCATCATAAACGTGGGGAGAAACGACTTCGGATTTAATTTGGTGGAGAAACGACTTGCAAAAACTCCTCTGGAGGAGTTTCTGAGGCGTTTCTGGGGTGTTTCTTGTTTTTCCCACACTTTAATTCATTTTCATAATTCGAGAAACGACTCCAGAAACGACACATTAAAACTTACTCTGACTGACCCTATTATCATTAGTCCTGGCAACTCCTGTATCACGGAGTGATGGGTATCAGCCGTGTGCCAAGCGTGGCCGGTTAGGTTCGGGTTAGGCGGTTAGGCGGTTAGGGATTCGATTTGGTGGTTAGGGTGGTTAGCGGTTAGCGGTTAGGGTTAGCGGTTAGCGGTTAGGGTTAGCGGTTAGCATTGGGGTAAGGATCTATACGAAAACACAAGGAGGGACTTGAGATAGCGGCAAATGATGGCCGCATTGACGTCCTCGACTTGAATACTCACGAACCTTCCCAGAAACTCACCGAAGTCACGACCTTTCACAATTTTCCATCAAAGTCACGAAGATCCCCGAGCTTAAGCGAACTTAAGCGAAGTAACGAAGTGGGTACTACTCCCGAGTAGAACGGGTGAGAGGGTGGTGCTAACTGAAAGGCTTGCTCTGCAAAGCGCAGAATGTATTGAGGACCCAAATGAAGAGACAAAAGATTCTATAGGATCTATTTGTATACCCATAACCAACCCCTTCAGACGGATCAGCAGGAAGGAATTGATCGTCGTACCTCGACTCCACCGTATAGTACTGGACATCCTGAAATTCAATCGCCTTCAGTACATAGAACTGGGAAAGTGGTGGAGAAAACAAACTTTCCAACCCTCATCGAAGTACTCAAAGTAGAAGGAGCCTGTTCCATTCATATTTGCTTGAAGAACGAACGTGTCAAGATAAGTCTTGTTTTCTCGTCAATCGGGATCCAGCGGTGAATGGCATGGATATCATACTTTACTACTTAGAGGTTCGCCACCGACACATCGGAAACACCGTCCGGCTCGGGCACAGCCGACAAAGATTTCTGCCCAGGTCTATCCTACGGCATCCTGTGTGGATTGCGCGGCCGACCGGGGGTGCACGTTGGCCACCTATTACGCGAGTCAGAAGAAGTTAAAAGCAGAGAAGTTCAGACCGACCCCAAATTTTGACGGCGGACAGAATTTGGGTGTTAAAATAGGAGCCAGCATCCGCTGTGCCTACGTCGTCCTACAACGGCATACTTTAGCAATAGGGGATTGGTGTTCCACGACGTATCCTCACTGCAAGATTCATATCGCTGAGCATACTGATGGTGTCGGCGATGTTCGCGAGAAGCAGCGCCGCGCCTAGTATTCAGTCAGAAAACGTCTTGGCACGACTTTGAGTGGTTACCAATATTCCTAACTCCACCGTTGGGATCTTGTTGAGAGCCACCGTTTTCCGTTAGATAGCTGCACAACCAGTTCAGATATGTCCACAAAAATCGAGTGGACGCGATTCAATTCAGAATAAACTCGTTTCCAACACTGATTCCCACGATGTGGTCAGTCCCGTAGGTCGTAAGAGCGTCCTTGATGAGGTCTCTCTGGCAGACGTACGCCACCCCCTAATATCAGGCGAGTTGCAATGAACGCCAGGAATTTTTGAATATCACGTACAACGTCTGTCGCTACGGGGTCCACAGCCCGAGAATAGTTGATAGTGGCGCGCATCCATGGGTGACCATTTTGGACCTCTCCAACAGATGGTTCTATTCAGTTGTCAAAGCAACGCAACATTGTTAAATGCACAAGTTACAAGTGTCTGTGCTGACGGCGTATTGATTCGCTCGTGGCTTGTAATAAAAGTCAAACGAAAGCGCCCTGGCTTTGTAAACCTCAAGTGGCCAGCTAGGTGGTCCTAAATAAGTAGTAACTCTCAACACAGGAGAAAATAACTCGAGGATTTGTGCCTTTTGACCAGAATGAGGCATAAATGGCGCTCCACTGGGTCGTGAGGTTACTGAGAGAGCTCCAAGGATTTGTGGAGCCATGTGAGATGTCTTCAATCCGCACAGCCCGCAACACCGCTGTTAGCAGATAGCAGGCTCGGTATTCAAGACCAACCGGCACATTGTCTCGCCACAAAGCCATGCACAATTACCGGAAGGTACGGTATGAGGAGATAGCTCATAACCGATTCCCACTGTACTTGAGTCGCCTCCCCGCAGACTTCTGCTTACTTCTCTGTGCACGAATAATGAATTGTATTTTGTTCACCTCTCGCGCATTTGGATACCAGTGGAACATATCAAAGATTAGAATGAAACGCATAATTGGACCGGACTAAAGGGACTGAGGCAAGGCCCACCCGGAAAGAATGAGTGGGGCTCCAATCTCTCACCGAACTAGAAGATTCCTGGACAGAACGGGCCTGCGTCGAGGTTGGAGCTCAAGTACCTTGCTGCACCTGGATAGGTGTGCCAAAATTAAATGAAGCACATCATGTCATCTCGAGGAAGAGTCCGTGAAAAGTAAACTTATGAAAAGTAACTTGTGCGGAACTTGCCCCCTTTCGGCAGGCGTGCCGCAAGTTAGCTTAAGTTTTCCCATGGGCCGCAAATCTAACTTGTACTAACTTGGCGGGTTGCCAACTTGTATTGCCTTCAAGTCTTCTGAAAGACCCTTTTAAATTTATTCTATCTTCCTCTACTTCTATATTAGCAAGAATATACATCTGTAAGAGCACCGCATGCCTCTTACCATAGAGTAACTACTAACAACTGGCGCCCAACTGCTCACAGGGTCAACTTGACTCGATCAGTATCTTTGATATGCTGGATATATGCTCTCTTCCTCATGTATGTTCCATCTACAGGCCAAGTGTGGTCAGAAAATAGATAGAAGATGGACCGCGGAATGTGTGGGAAAAGGTTACATACTTTTTATGTCAGCCTCACCTCAACTTAAATGACCTTCAAAACATGCTACCCATTCAACTGTTGTCTTGACCTATAAGTTAAGAAGTGAACTGAAGGTAGCACAAGTCGACTGCAAGCAACTAACTTGCCCACCAAGTTAGATCAAAGTAACATGAACAAATTAACTTAGATGCCATCAGTACCACCAGTTTGTCTGTTTCTCCAAGTTAAACAACCTGTCTCTTCAAACACTCCATTCATCGAGTTGAACTGCAAGATGCTAAGCTAATTGAAGGTAGCCAAAGCTAACTTAAGCGAACTTGTGGGCCAAATTAGATCAAGTTAACACGACCAAACTAACTTATGCCATCAGATGCCATCAATGCTCGGCCAAAATCAAACTTGTATGATCAATTCATGCAAGTTAGCATCTCGCAAGCCCCAAGACATTCAAAGACTCAAACTGAGAGTATTCAATGATTAAATAACATCTGCACATCAAGTCAGATAATATTTTGAGCTGAACATTGGCTGGATTTGATTTTTGGGGCATTTCACATGTTCG
The DNA here is from genome assembly GCA_029378375.1 of Mycena olivaceomarginata. NCBI lineage: Eukaryota > Fungi > Basidiomycota > Agaricomycetes > Agaricales > Mycenaceae > Mycena > Mycena olivaceomarginata. Next base: position 41,907 of record JARKIC010001793.1, on the reverse strand, counting down.
GAGATGCAATCCAGGTACAGCTGTCATCGGGGGAACACCTGACATGAAAAGGTTAGGTCTGATGTTTGAGCAGTCATACACTCAAGGAAATCCCACACGCCCTTGATCATCCAAAGTTAAACACAAGTTAGTTCAACTTTGGGGCAAAACAGCCATTGTACTTAGAATGGGCATTGTATAAGTACCCATGTTACCTAGATCTGACATACGAATAATATCTTGCAAAATGAACTCAACCTCGATGTCCTGCACCTCCAATGCATCTCTTCGCCAGCTTGAACTTACTCCCAGCAGAACATTAGTCACGACAACACAGATCATTGCCTCAAAGCATCATAGGACTGCAAGAGACTCATATTTGAGGTGATATTAGGTGCTAGGATGGCACCCCATAGGCACCGGGACGAAAGAACCATTAACATGTAACTTACTTGTTTTAACTTAAGTTAACTTATTTGTGCGGAACTTGTACTTATGCGGAACTGTGCGGGTAAATTTAACTTGCCCCGCCACAAGTTAGCTACAAGTTACTTGTGGCGGGGCAAGTTAGTTTACATAAGTTACTTGTGCAACCATCCCCATGGCGCCCCTTCATAACAGGGGATACTGTTCCGTTTCGCTGGGGTTATACACACCAGCGGGCCTTCGAGGATACGAAGCACCTTGTTCATGAGCAGCGGGATCACCGTCGTGTCCCACTGGATTATTCGGAGGGTGCAAATCCTATCTTTCTGGTGACGGACGGATGCGCCAGCGGTATCGCTGGCGTTGTTTGCCAAGGAAAGGACTGGAAGTCAGCCAAAGTTGCGGCTTTCTTCTCCGCGAAGCTCAACTCGGCGCAGCAGAATTATGCTGTGCACGAAATTGAGATGCTTGCAGGTGTCGAGGCAATGCTCAGGCATCAGGACATACTGCAAGGTGCACGCTTTCAGTGGATCACGGACCATAAAGGGCTGATTCACCTGATGAACCAGAGGAACTTGTCCGGCCGTCAAGCCCGTTGGATTGAGAAGTTATCTGAATTTGATTTCGAAGTTGTCTATGTGCCAGGTATAGAGAACGTGCTTGCTGACGCGTTATCTCGTATTTACTCGAACGAAGCACCCGGCACCGTGCGCGCACGGAGTGAATACACCTATCATGATGTGATTGATAACGGCACCTTGGAAATTAATTCGATTTCAATGCCTGTTTTCACGGGCCCTCGAGGCTATGGCAATTTCCAGCGATCGGGTGTTGCGTTCGACGACTCGGGCCACGGCAGAGAGCGCCAAAGCGGGAGGACAAGCAGCTGCCGCTGGAGGGCGTGTATGAGGTCGCAGACACAAGCAGCTCAGAAAGCTGCAACCAATGAGTCCAGTAAACCGGATTCAGTGTCTGCCAAGAGCCAGAAAAGCCGCAAGAAGAGACCGTCTGCCTCAAGTAACGAGGCAGAGGAGGGCGGGAGTACACAGCCGAGTGCACAGCTTCTCCCGGAACTGAAAACTTCTGCTTCTGCAAACGAAGATCCCGTTGATCGGAATAATCCTCTCAATCACGTCCCAACTTCTAATTTGCCGACCGCTGCGCAAATCGAATCCGAGCTCAACAAGATGGATCCTTCCCTCTTTCCCATCGTGAAAGGAGGCTGGAGTGGTCTGGATGTAACTGAGTTCATCCGCAACAAGTATGAAAAAGATTCATTCTTCAAGGACATAGTTGCCAATCCCAAGTCTTTCAAGAACTTCGACGTGCGCGATGGTCTTGTGTACATGAAACTGCAGGAAACTGAAGTTCTATGTATCCCCCATCTCGAGTATAAGGGCCGGAATCTTCGTGAGATTATAATCACTGAAGCTCATTCCGTATTAGCTCACCTAGGCTAGGTCCGAAGAAGACCACAGATTATCTTCGCGACCACGTGTAGTAGAAAGAAATAGTCGACGACGTTACCGCATACGTTCAGACTTGTAAGACCTGTCGTGGCAGTAAGCCAGACAACCACAAGCCTTACGGTTTGCTTGAGTCCCTGTCCCCACCGGAACGGCCTTGGGAAGCGATTGGAATGGATTTCGTTAGTCCATTGCCAGAGTCGAAGAACCGCGATGGAGTTTTTAATTCCATAACGGTTGTTATCTGCCTACTTACCGGTATGGTTCATCTTATACCGAGCCGGATTAACTACACTGCTCGGCAGCTTGCGGAATTGATGTTCGAACAGATATACAAGTTACATGGACTCCCTTGTTCAATTGTAAGCGACCGTGACATCCTATTTACCAGTACTTTCTGGAGACGTCTGCACGAGCTCGTCGGAACAAAGCTGAGGATGTCCAGCGCGTACCACCCAGAGACAGATGGAGCAACTGAACGTGCTAATCGAACTGTTACGCAAATGCTCCGCCAGAGTATCGGACCTACTCAAAAGGATTGGGTTCAGCGTTTACCTGCAGTCGAATTTGCCATGAACTCGGCACGATCCGAGTCTACGGGTTATGCCCCGTTCTTTCTCAACACTGGGATGATGCCACGCACCTTGATCTGGGACTCCGACAAGACCAAGGAATTTCCTGGCATTGCGACATTCGTGGTGCAACGGCGTCTCGCGATTATGGCAGCGCATGACGCGATTATTGCAGCTCGGGTTGAAACAAACTCGCAACGCGAACCGCAAACGGATTCCTTCCCCCTTTTGTAAAGGTGATCTGGTCTATCTCTCTACCAAGAATATCAAGTTCCAAAAGGGACTCGCACGCAAGCTCATTCCGAAGTTTATTGGGCCCTACCTAATCCTGGAGGATTTCAATAATTCGTCATTCCGCATCAATTTGCCAGACAACATGAAGCAACGAGGAGTTCACGATGTTTTTCATGCATCGTTGCTGCGTGTTCACATGCCTAACGACGACCGGAGGTTTCCTGGCCGGCTTGATAGCCAGCTGAATATCTCTTCCGATGCAATGGCTGATGATTGGGCAGTGGATCGTATTGTGGGTCATTCCGGGCACAGAAAGAAAGCTCTCTTCGAAATTCTCTGGCAGTCGGGAGATAAGACCTGGATGCCATATGATCAGGCGAAGCGCTTGAACGCAATGGAGACCTACTTCGAGGAGATCGGCGTTCGCGCAATTGAGCAGCTGATGGATGGCGCTAAATCAGCTCCGGATGATCTTGAAACTTATTCTGCCTTGATGGAGGTAGAGTCACCGAGTTATATAAACCCGAATGCGCCCCCGTCTCGTCTCATCGACCTTTCTGATCCACCCACTGTTTATTCCGCTATTACCATGGCTTTCTACGCTGGCCAAGGCGAAATTCGCCCCCCTTTCGCAGATCCCTGCGAAGTACGCACCATTCAACAACGCATACCGCGTCCTGTTGGACCCCGTCGAGCCGGACTCCAAGGAATATGTTGTTCCTGCGGATATGGTTGCGTCGCCAGTCTTACCTTTCATATGAGGTACTAATTGAAGAACAGATTTGTCTCTTCATCTTCCACAACCTACGCATGAACGACCCCAACCAGGATGTCACTGTCCATCCCCTCGGGTACCCCGAGTTCGCGAAGGTCTTCAATGACTTCGACGAAAGCATGTTCAAGTTCGCATACCACGACATCTTCGAGAACTGGACCTTCTGGGACGAAAAGGCGAAGATTGCCAGCCTCAAAGATTTCTTGGTGCGGGACCAGGATCTTGAGGTAGGGCTGCCTGAGGGTTTCGTTCTCGTTTTCTGAAGCGCGCTGGGAGCGCGCTCAGGAGGCCGTTTGGGATCGCGAGGAGAGACGTGAGAAGGGGATGCGTTTTTGCGAAGGAGAAGAAGGAGGGCAAGAATCAGCCCATTTCTCTCTTCCAGCAGGTTGTTGACCCTGCTAACCGCGCCGCGATTGGCGAGAGGGGCGCCAAGATGCAGGCCGATTACAACGCCCGCAAGCGCGCCGCTTTCCACGGCAACAAGGGGAAGGCATCTATCCTCGGCACTTCGGGCGGCAGCGCCGCTAGCACCCCCAACTCCTCCGCCGCTTTCGAAGATGGTGAGGTCCCCGAGGAACCCCCCGCCACTCCTTCTGACGCCGGCGGTCCTTCTGGTTCGGGTGGTGCTTCTTCCAGCGGTACTTCTGGTGATGTCAATATGCATTAGCTCGCCGCTAGCGTCGAACTGGAGGGCATATGTAACGGACTTACCCCTATATTTCCTTTTCTTTACTACTTACCGCTTACGAACTTCCTACTTCCCCTTCCATCTTGATTGCTTCACCGCCACCTTTGATCCCGTATAAGTAGAGTTGTTGTTGTGTATTTTCTTCAGTGAAACTATTGCTTACAACAGTCATCTTTCGCTACCCTAGGTTTCTCGTGTGCCGGAACTCGACCTTACCTCGCTTCCATCACAGTCATGACCATCTTCACTGGCCATGCTGAGTTTCGCAGTCTTAGCGCCACGACGGAATCCGATACGGCGGTCGCGAGCGCATGGCGTTGGAGATGAATTTTGGCATCTTGGTATTAATCTTGACCATAATGGGACTCAGAAAGACCCCGGCATGGCATAGGGCGGTCGATATTCATGCAACATGTTCAGCTATTAATGACATATGAAAGGGTCGATCAAGATGGCTCGCTGAGCAGTGGTGCTGCTGATGGGATGCGAGATACGGATCAATATCAAGATCGTCAGCGATGAGCGGGGATTGATTGCGCATCAGTGCATCAGTCGCACTGCCGATGCATTGGCCATCAGTCGCACTCTGTAGCAGGGTTGAGTCCCATTAATGGGAGTGAGTCCCACTTTCTAAGTGCTGGAGTGGGACTGGACAAGTCCCACTCCCACTAAAATCGTTGTTACACTCTCGGGCTAAGCGAACTTTGGTTGGGTGCGAAGATGAGGCTGAAAGTCCCGATAACACAAATGAGAAGCGAAAATCGAAGGTCTACAAAGACAGGAATGGATGGAATTGTAGGCATTTTTCCAAAGCCTTCAATGGAAGCATTGAAGTTGAACGTGGTTTCGGAAATCAGTGAGTGGTGGTGGCATGAGAAAGCAAAGAGGTGCATACTGATACGAGGGATCTGCTTAATATATGAGGTATCTCCCCTTTTGGCTCCAACGCGGGTCGCGACACCTCTATTCATGCGAAGAAGGTTCGTGTACACAATTTTCTTTTGGCGAATATTGTTATTTGAAGCACAAACCTACAAACCTCTGCCCTGGTGTTCTCGACCTAGCAGTCCAGATAAACACAACCGCTGGACCATCCCTAGGTTCCTAGCAATGTTGTTGTTGGCGGTCGCATATTGCTAATATGTTGTAGAGTGTGTTGTTAGAAGCCTATAAATCAAACTTGTGTTTGTTCAAACCTGCTGGTCGCATACTACGGCCCGGACCTGAACTCACAAAGAGAAGCACTTGGATCTTTGGAGGTAGATTGGTTGTGGTTGGTTTTTTTGGGTGTTTGTTCGCAATACTTATCAATTAGCTATTTCTAGTCATATAAGAAGTGCACCATTTCACCGGAGGGCGCGATCGCATCGCAGATGGGGCTGGAGGCATCGCAGACACCCACCGTGTATGCAGAGAGGCCAGGGTGAGGGAGGATGGGTAAGGAGGGGGGATGAATCGCTTGAGGGTGGGATTTCGGCCCGAAACCTGCTCTCCTAGTTCGTCCGGTGACCTGGAGCACGTGATGACATCGCTGATGGGGCTGGGGACCCCGTGCAGCCACCGCATACGCAGAAAGGCCGGGTGAGGGAAGATCAACGAGGAGGGGGACAATTCACCTGAGGGCGGGATTTCAGCTTGAAACCCGCTCTCCACATTCATCTGGCAACCTGGAGGGTGCGATCCCCATTTAGTAGCGACTCTGGAGGGGTGGTGAGGGTGTGGTGGGCGTGGGGCGCACCCTGTGCATAAGCGGAGAGGCTGGGCTGAGGGAGGATGGATGAGGAGGGGGAGCAATTCACCTGAGGGCGGGATTTCGGCGGGGCGGGCTCACTGGCATTGTGCCCATTGATCTGGGGTATCTGATTCTTTGGACCCCCGAAGTGCGCTGGGGATGCCACAGGCTTATGAATTCGGTGTATAAGAAGCCTATGGAAATATATATATATTCTTGTAATTTGTTCGGCCATTTTTGTGTAGCGGAAGGTCCGAGGCCTGCCCTACTACATCCACCTAAAAGTCCTTGTACACCCTGTAGATATTCTAATCTGTAGTCAATGAACAATAAATGTAAGAAGCTGGTTCACAAACCATCTCATCCATCCACTTGAATACTACGTCCCGCCAACTGTTGATCTTACTCACCAGCTCGTCAAAGGTGTTTGCTGAGGCCTAATCGTGATATGTGCCTGAGTCGAGGCTCTTGAAGATCACTTTCCCTGTGATGTTTGCCGTGGAGAAGTTCAGCGGTCAACGTCCGGGAGAGGAGATGTCGGTCTTTTTCGCCTGTCGCAGGGCAGCGAATGACTCGCATGCTTTATCGGAAAATTTGGAGCAGAGGAGTGCCCGCTTGCAAAGGGGAAAAAATGCCGTGAAAGGTCAAGTTCCCGGCAAAGGCAGCAAAGCTGCCCAAGTTTTTGTCTAGGAGAAGGTGGATGGATATTATATTTGCCAGGCAGCTGGCCGCAAAAAATATAAGGACCGATGGGAGCCTTATTCACCATCCCAGCGCGTGTACGACTTGTTCTGTAACAAGTGGGATCTTTGTGAAATATTCGGTTTCTGCAGAGGATTGTGGGTTCGTCAATGGAGGGGAGTCTGACGAGGGCTACGGTGACAGCGATGACCTCAAGATCCCACTGTTACCTGAGACCGACCACCTGACATGGTCTGCACACACTTCATCTAAAGTTGATCTTGACTGAATATACCCTGCTGCTCAGACCTCCGTTGATGAGCCTTGCCAATTCGAGGCTCTCTCTGCAGAACATCAAGCATATCTTCGTTTCGGGTACATATCCAGTGGCCCTATGACAACCACCCCGCCTACTCTGATACTCCCTGCTCCCATGGTCATCGCCAAAACCCTCGGCAACAAAGATTTTGTCCTCGCCCAAAACGACCAACTATTCAGGTCGAAAGTGTTCCTCGCTCAGATGAGGGACTCTTCCCACCCAGACATGATTGCTACAGATCTGTTCGACTTTCATTCCGAGACCGGAACATTACACCAAGTATGAAACGTGGATATCTCGAGTTTTGAATCAAGTGGTAAGATCGTACTACCGCATCCAGGAATACAATGTGCCAGGTCGATTCTGCATCATTATCAGCCGCGCAACAACGGCGCTAGAAATTGCTCGGAGCCGGTGGGGTCCCAACCTAGTTAGCATCGCCTAGCAGCTTCTTTCCCATGGGATGTCATTCCGATTGTGCATCACGGACTCCGCCGGCACTTCACAGCCCCCAAATCTGTATCTACCCAGATATTCCGGCTTAGGCTATCGCTCTCAGGGTTGCAGACCGGATAGGTGGGACTACGCAGTGTATGTCGGCAATCACGACAGGTTTCTCATGACAACTCAAGGGCATGCTGCTCTTTGCTATGGTGGTGTTGTCAGGCGGATCGTCCGAGCTGTACTGCTTTTGGAGGATGCATTGCTGGGGCCAAGCGACAATGTTACGGAACACGGTATATGCTTTCGAAACCTGTGGTCCAACGAACTGTATTGGGATGACGAGCTGAGCACCGAGGAACTGGACTTGATCTGTGGTATCTACCACATTGCTACAGGTGGCTTTCTTTCGTTCGTTGTCAATACACTTCACTGACCTGAATCAGGGCAACACAATCTCAACGCACCCGGCGACAGACAAACATCCACTATCTCTTGGTGGCCGTGCCCAATATACTTCGAAAAATCTGGACTGAACTTTGGGTGGTGGAGTCCAGCATCGGAGGATTTCTATCAAAAGCGTCCGAAACGGATCGCTCGCGGAGATGAGACTCTGGCCACCCAGGGAGAGTGGAAGAATAACATGAAATTCGATAGCAAAGTTCCTACATATATCGAAAGTGCTGAATGCTGCACCACACAGGTCCTCCAAGTCTTGTGCCCAACCTGATTATCAATATCTTGAAATGTAGCAATCTACCTGCCTGTCTGTATCACCTAAGGGAGCAACTTTATTGCTTACGGCAGCACCTCTTAGGTCATTTTGGTAGTGGTACGTGAATGGACCTATGAGGTCCGCATCGGTGGTGTAGATGTCGTAGGCTGGGCTCACTTAACTTCGCTTAGGTCCTCGCCACGTCGGCATCGGCATGGCCCGCCTACCCCGCCTACCTCGGACTACCCTCACTGTGCAAATCACCTTTGAACCGCTGCGCAGCTCTCGCCACTGTCTCTCTCGAACACAAGACAGCATGGGAACGGTCTCTGCCAGTCCCCACCCTCAAAAAGCTGTGCTCTCTTACCACCCAAACAATCCATGCAATCGCTTTACTATCCAAATTATCCACGGAATCGCAATCCCTCGATCATGATGAGGAATTGTGTGTGGGTGAGCACACAAACATGACAATTGTAGGTGCATGGGTTACAGCTCAGAACACACCAATCTTCCATCCACTACGGGATACGGCTCGCATTGTAGGTGTCGGAGGTTCTGTGATTTGCCCGAAAAGTTGCCGGTTCACTCAGTTCAGGTACATTATATACAAAATGAATATCATTGTCGTATTCTATGAGGTCGAAGAAATAGTAACATGCATGACAGGGGCAATATCCTCCTGCAGCTTCCTTGCTCTTATGCTGCTCAGTTAGCACTAGTTCTGTCTATGTTTTAATCCTCTTTGCTGTTATATGTACTCCAGTTCAAACTCCCTGCTTTCTCTGCCTGCATCACCAGCAATGCGAAATTGATCCACCTCCGACACCTCTGCCGCCTTCTCTAATGTTAAAATGTTGTTTTTCCAGCTCAGGTACTGTTCTATGCAAACAGTGACCTTTAAGGTATGCCAGCTCAAATACTCCTGATTTTCAAATGTTCACCTGCATATAGACAGTCCTTGTGTATGAACCACCTCCGTCACAACAATAGTTCTAGGTCCTGTTGAAACATCTTTCTGAACCTCAGCGTAACAATACTGGTGCCATCTCCTGGAACTCACAGCCATATGCCTGTCTACCAGTCTTATAACTCCCTCACCTCTGTCACAGTAAAAGTCAATCCGTGCGGCCATCTTCACTTGTGTTGGCTTGTGAGTTGCTATGGGTTGATCTGCCAGGCCACCATTCACCTGTGTGCATGATGCCCGCTGTTGGTTGGACTCCACATCAGACACCTCCGACGCCTCCAACGCACCTCCAACACCTCTACCACATTTTCTGGGTAGTATACCGACTTACCCCTGTGGTATGGATATCTCTCATCTCTGTGGTCTCATTGAATTTCAAGCACAAGTGATGTACATAGCTACCTGTTTCAAGATGTGAGTTCACTGTGGATGTAGTGAGTGAAGTTCAACATTCCATATTTATTGTCCACCTCTATTGACTCAAAACAGCGATGCAACAATTTCAAAGGCACAAATATAACATCAGATCTCAGCTTTCACAACAGCACCGACAGAGCTGAACATAGGCCTTCAAAGTTTATGGGGAATAGGAGGTGTTGGAGGCTCCAGGTAAGCAGAAGCAAAAGCATGGACTGTATATACGAATGAGAGGTTAGAAATGTTTGAAAACACTTTCCAGGATATTGAAAGTTCATTGAAGCCGCAAAAGTTGAGATCACTTCGGGTTTGGCGGCCGGGCCGGAGCCCGGACCGTGTTTGATCGGCCAATCGCAAGATGAATAACGGTCGGACCTCCGCAAATTAGACCCCACACACCCAATACTGGATGAAATATCACGACCAGGGGCTCAAAATAAAGCCCTGGGTCGCCCCATGAATAAATGGTCAAAACATCCCGGGTTATCTGAAGGTAAAGTTGCCGTGCAAGAATATCACCGGAATCCATCTACATTTCATAGTTGAACCTTGACCAGATCCTTCAAACTTCAAGTTCAAAAACATTGTGAATTTCCAGAACTCCAAAACTCTTCAGCTATAACTCAAGTGACTTCTGACAGGTATTATATCAGTAAACAGTGTGTATTCAGAATACTAGAACATGGATATTTGGGGGAAACAACGAAATTAGATATTATTCTCATATATGCAGTCAGGGATGTCGCTCTTAAAGGCCATTTTATTGTATATGGTCTTGTTCTGTTCATTGAAGTTTTCGGTAACCATTTCCAGCGGTCTTTGCGCTCTTAAAGACAAGAAGAGGGCATGTCAGAGGTGGTGTAGGAGGTGAAGTAGGCATTCATTAGCTGAGTCAAAAGTATCTACGAAGTAGGTTTCAAGCTCGAAAAATACACTCAACCCTAAATGCACTTGCTAGTTCGCCTTGGGACCAATCTGGGGTCAGAGTAGGCTAAAAATTCGAAAATGCCATTTGGTTGAAATATTGAACTGCGCCGGGATAGAGTATATACAGCATACTATGATATTCCTGAGCATTGAGGCCTTGAATTTGGGTGTTTGTCAGCTTTAAGTCCAGCTTAGAGGGGCCGCAATAGGCCAAAAGTGGAAAGACACTCTTTGGTTGAAACTTTGAATTGTTTTAAGAACAACAAGAGCCTGGTGTGTTTGCGGCCCACCACTTACAGAAGTCGCAATTGATTGATCTTGGTGGTGCGTTGGCAAGTGGCTCCAGAGCACTGATAACGGGGACTGTGGGCGGAGTTGAAAGGCGTAAACTTATGGAGAGGGAGATCTATATGAGACTATACTGTGTCTTTTTTGCCACAATAATTCCAGTTCTCTTGAATGTGTTACCCTGCAGCCAATTCCAGTGGACTGAAGGCTGAACTTGTAAAAGGGATAAATCAGTGTAAAATATGCAATGGAGGTGGCCAGCAACACCAGTTATATATACAGAAGTGCCGCTGAGGTGGGAAGGGTGTTTTACAATTGACTGGGAAAGGTTTTGGCAAAAAAAAAAAAAGAGAATAGTTACCGCAATGCAGAAGGTGCCGGAGGCTGATGGAAACCACTGTCATTGCCCATACTGAACTGAACCACTGCTCAGCAGCTGTGAGAAGATCCCAAGGTTTGCTTTCCTGCTCGTAGTAGTAGAGATGCCACTAGATGGGAAAATCATTCTAATGTAGGTGCTGGGACCAGGTGGAACATGAGGCCTGGATAGAAGCACATATTTACAAATGAACAGCACCAGAAAGATACAAAAGAAGCACAGTGCTATCAAGCTGGTGCCAAGAGATGAGCTGGAAAGAAAGAAACCAAAACCTCTGCAATGAAGGTGTCGGAGGTGTTGGAGGTAGAACAGGTTCTTGCTCCTGCATGTAGAGACAGATTAGGCGGATTTATTGGAGTGCATTCAAAAGAGATGGGGTGTGGGTTAAATTGTTACTGGCCAAACAGTACAGGAAGGAGGGAGGTGCAGGGGGAGCACCCCTGTCGCAGGCCACATCTGAGCTATGAAGGTGTCGGAGGTGTTGGAGGCAGAACAGGTTACCTGCTCCTGCATTCATATTGGACTGCATTTGACAGACATGGAGTGTGGATCAAATTGACACTAGCCAAGCAGTACAGGAAGGAGGGAGGTGCAGGGGGAGCACCCCTGTCGCAGGCTACATCTGGGCTACAACGATGGGAATATACCGGGAACTACCGGAATAAAGCAGGCAACAGCGGCCAACCCCAGAGCGCAATATACCCAGATGGGGATATGTGACTAATAGCACCGTCACCTCCGACTCCGAGGGACCTCATAGGTCATTTACTGTACCACTACCGAAATGACCTAAGAGGTGTTGCCGTAAGAATAAAGTTGCTCCCTTAGGTGGTCTGTATTTTGCTGTCGCATATCTTGTATCGTATACATATTTATTCGCTCTGTGATATATTGAATTTCGAATGAGCCGCAGAACGACCGCCACCCGACTGCAGACCGACTGCAGAACGTCTGCAGAGGTACTGCAGACTGTCTGCAGAACAATTTCACATGCAGGGAATTTTAAAGTTTCCCTTACAATTCCAGTGCATGGCGAATCCGTAATCGAATTTTATAGTTTCACCGTTACTGAATTTGTAATTGAATCTATTGTTTTCACACACAAATCCGGGCAAGCTGAATCTTTTAGCTTCGCAGTGGTTGAATCTGTTCGTGAAACTTTGAACTTCATCCACACTTTCGAGTCTGGTGAGTTTGTCTCTGAAACTTAAAAATTCAAACGCGCTGAAATCGGAGCTGAATCCATAAACTTCGTCTACAGATTCAAATTGTACTAGTCTTTGAAATTAAGTGACAATTTCACTGCAGTAGTGAAACCATAAGATTCATTTACCAATTCACTATAGGTGAAATTATTCATTTTCCGGTGTGACTAGCACTGGTGATTTAAGACAAGAAGACACTCTCGACGTTATCTGGGGCAGGTGCACTGGTGCAGAATCAAAAATGACCTTAGGTTTCCCAAAGTTTCAGAACAGGTTTCCAAACAAAAATCGCCATGTAGCGCAAGTCACAACGAGCCCCAGATCTTTTGGCAAAATAACGTTAGAATATTTTGTTCTTTGCATTGCTACGAGTTAAATTAAACAATCGGAGTCGCAACATAAGGTCCCCGAGTACAATTGAATCCCAAAGTCGATTGTTCGCCGGGAGCCAGCGTCGCCGGGTCACAGATGACAGTCGTCTCATTTGCGGGCTTCTCGAATGGATGAACATCGATCTTCCCCACCGAGATATTGACCGCTAACGGCAGTAATGATGTTGAATTCATCCCAGACGGAATAAACTTCAACGAACCTGTCCCTGGATAGAGATCGAAGATGATGCTCTGCGTCGCGTCTCCACCCTGGACGAAATTCCAACACACCGGAGTGATGCATGCTGAATAAAAAAATCGTATCAATTCGAAATGCTTGAATTCTTATTGGAGGCTGCGCACATCCGTCCACTATGGATAACAAAGCTCAGAAATGCCAATTGATCAAGGTTGGTAAATATTCAACTTACTCCAATTCGCGTTCAGGCTACCCTTGAAGTTATTGTACTTGAAATTGGATATATGTGTGCTGCTGTTGCTTGTGACGTTCGGAGGAGGCCCCAGACTCTACAAATATTTCTTTTTAAAGAAGACTACTCGCAAACGGAGTTAAATCCGTACCTGATCAAAGTAGCTTCGGTATCACCTAGGTTAGGCGCATACTAATGAGTAGAATGACGATGACGAACTTTTGAGTTAGGAAGATAGGAGTTCAAACGTTCACGAGCGTGATATCTTCCCAGGTAATATTATCTGCGAAACCGGCGCCGCTCGTCCAGCTTTTAAACTGAAACAAGGTAAGATAGGATGGAGTGTTAGAATTTTGAGAGAGATTTGCCCTCGCACCGTAAACTGCTCCATCCATAGTCCAGTTTTTAAATACTACTCCTTGCACAGTCTGGAAGGAGCCGCCTTTTCCCAAAGACCCGATGCTCAAACCATGAGAAGAGAATCCGCAGAAGCCGTTGGTCGCGAAGACGTTTCGTGCTCCATTGATCACAGAAATACAGTCGTCGCCATTGCGGCCGTAGTATCTGGAGGAAAAGTAAGTATGCTATACTCTAGTTGAAGGAGACCCGTACCCGTCTACGGTGATGTTTTGTCCGGAGATATTGATCCCTACACAAAATTAAGAATGGTAATGAACTGGGGTCATTATTTTTCTACCGTCGCTGGAAAGTGCGTCGTTTCCGATTCAACCCATGTCTCTGGTTTGAAGAGAGCAACTTACGTGTTAAACGGGAAGCTCTATAATTAATAGCCCCAGCGCTCATCAGTTTTTTGCCGAAAACCAGAAAAAAAACGGACCACATACAACCGTGTTCCAGCGCGTCCCATTATCCGGTGCAGCAGTCCTGTGAAATGATTCTCGACTCTAAGATTCGTTCCAGGCAGATTCCAACCCCAGGCGACAGGTTTGATAACCTTGTGACTGAATGGTTAACGGAATGCCAAGCACATGATAAGTAGCAGCCTCCAGCTGACCTTGAGATTGCGCATCAAACCTTCATCGAATGATATAAGTTGTTGAAGAGCAGCGCTTGTCAAGGAAAAAAAAAACCGTTCGTCACGTTGAACATGGCTAGGTATGGCCGGAGTGTCTAAAATGATATTTGGTCAGGCCTGGGAGAGCGGGATGGCGGGAAATACCGACTTGGTTTCCCAAGTCCCACCAATGGTTACCGAATCCATAGAATCTACCCCATTCAAAGTCGGTGGAACCGATGAGCTGGACGTTGCTGCCTTTGAAAGAGGTCAACATAATTTACCGCAGGATAAAATAGTATTACCGTGGAAGTAAAACCAAGGAGTCGCAATTGTCTGTTTGAACATGGGTACCGTTGCAATAACGAAAACATACTGTTCGGCTGGTTCGTCGTAACACTCATTTCCTGCTGAACCTTTGTTATATTTTTGGGAAGCAACAGGTTTGCGTTCAAATGGATGACGACGTTGTCTATTTGCTTTTAAATCCCGCCACATTCGCAAAGAGACGGAAATTGACTCAGTCCGGCGAGTGTAATGGGCGTGTACGCAGCGTAGTTTGCGGGTAGGAACGTGATAACGGAATCGGTTGCGCAGTCTTTGAAGGCCTTCAGAATGTGTGCAGAGTCATCGGCGCCGTTGTGGTTGTGCTGAACGGTGCAATGCTTTCTAGGTAGTGACGGGTGGTGCTGGCCCGTGAACTTCGATTCTCCCGGCAGTCGCGCATAGAAATGCCAGGAAGGCTGTGAGGTAGGGGCGAGACATTGAAGAGAAGGAAAGTCACGCCCGGCATCCAATTTAATATGAACGCTCTCGACGTATCACGACCATGTGGCCAGCTGAGGGCGGCCCGGATGGAAATTGCGCGAGCCTTCCATGCACCGAAGCTCGACAAGAGGCGGGCCGGGTTGGGAGTCTCTCCTTTAATTTGATTAGTTCGGGATAAAGTCGACCCAAAATACTTGCGTAAAGCGCTCTTAAGCTCGATGGTATTAAGATAGGTGTCTTTCGATTGCTCTTGAGTCTTCCTTCGATTAATATTTCTTAACGGGACCGCGCCCAAATGTAATTGTCTATAAACGGTGCAGATAGATTACGGTAGGATTTCAACCAGGTGACTCAGGATTGGGCCGTAACTTCGTGAGTCTGTACCCATCTCCTGGCAGTGGATGTGATGCCTTGATCATCTCCGGAGTCCTTCCCTCTTCCTCTCTCCCTAGGGTAGCCTAAAGGCCGAGGTTGAATTTGACTTTTGACATCGGGTATCAACATGTCACTTATATTGATCTAGCAGTATTGACGGCAACAAATGTAAGTACATACTATTTTCGTACTAGAATATGGCCAGAATCCTAGTATGTTGCCCAACCGTTTCGTACCATGAAATTGGTGGCTGTGGCGCAGGTGGCTGGGTTATGGCCCCAGCCACCATTTCATAGTACAAAACAGCTGGGCAACAGAGTAGGTCGGATGCCTCGAGATGTTTGAGTTTTTGAATGAAGGGACTCACATGGTTCAGTCCCGTGAGTGCTGCATCTATTCAGGCCCGCGGAATCTGAAATTTGTCGCACTGGTCAAAAAAAGCTGAAGGATCATGGATAAACCGGCGAATTGCATGCTGGCCTTCGCATGCAGATAGTATTCGGTGGTAGGTCCGTCCTCCCCTTAAAGTCACTGCAGAGATCCCGGGCCCAAATTTCATAAACTCCCCGTCGTGAACGGCGATTGCAGTCAGTGTGAACAGATTATTCATGAAAGACCCGCAGTTTTTCTGTCATTGATGAACAGATTCCATTCTTCTGGGTAACTGGGAAGAAGGGGCTGGTAATGGCTGCCTTTGGGACCACAGACAAAACACTTGTCATGCAGTCGCTCATTAGTCAATCCCTGTAAGATTATTGATTAAACAATGTCTTTAGATGTGAAGTGGATACTGGCCTCAATGTTGCAAATTTTGCATCTCCTGTTCCAGCGAAGGCCAAGAGGCCGAGGTACCTCCAAACGTTGAGTGCTGCGATTCGACCCCACCAAGGTACTTCCTGTGGATTTCTATGTAGTCGATGGGCTTCAGTATCAGCCTGCCGGATTTGTGCCCGGCGTGTTTCATCCAGATTCTGCCAGGCACCATTCCGAGCAGCGGTATTGCGTTGACGGTGTGGAAGTGCCATTCGGCAAGCTCGTAGCAATTACCTCACAAGGAGTTGCGATTGTGCTCCCCATCCGGCGTTAACAGCCGCACTCATTTTATTTCCCTTGTCACGCTGATAATATTCTCTGTTTTCCCCCATCCACCATTTCTGATCCATTTATCCTCTAGGTTCTATAACGTCTGCCAAACGGGCTTGTTCTCGTCATCGCATCACTCTATCAAGTCACCCGTGATTGCGCTTCGATCTTCTACATCGCGTCTGTACCGCGTGTTGGATGGATGGTTCAGGGATGGACGGTGTGTCTACATATACCATACAAGATATGCCTTCGCTACACTCCGGCGCAGTGATTCACATCGACATAGTGAATTATTTGTATATTAACGATCGCGACGTCTCAACGACTCGACTGTAAGTACATGCCAGGGATCTCATGAAGCCTTGCCGCCAACAACAACGCCTATAAATATGCAAATTGGAACGTGCGATGCACTACTGTAGCTGAAGTATCAACTTGCTTCCCGGAACCACATTCAGTCCTGAAATTAAGTTAACAGTGTGAAAGCTAGAGCCAGGACAATCGCGAACCTCAGTACACCAGCGTGAGTATCGATTTCAAGGCTGCCCAAGTCAAGCAGCGTGGATTATTGGCAGTGGCTACCAAGAGAACGACAACCAGTGGCTCGAAAAGATGGGGAAAGGGAATAAAAGCATGGTGACAGAGCTCATGGATTTCGCACGTACCTAAACCAATCAAGCGAGTAATGAGGAGGCGTATATGCGATGAGTTTGGGTACGCCTGCTGCAATGGAAGGTTGCCACACATCTGTTGTAATACAGCTTCGAATATCAGAAAAGGAAGTACAAATGGGGTCGAAGATACCGTTACGCACTGCCGAACCGCCGCAAAATTTGATCATTGAAGGTCATTGATACCAGATGGACGTGCACCGATCTGTAAAAGCGACTCATTTATTACTGTGTTTATCAAAGAAGCAAATGACCACGTACGCATCCTTGTGCTCAATTCACAAAAGGCTGTGAGTAAAATCTGTGTTAGGAGACTCAGAATATCTCACACGATTGGGAATATTGGTGGGGGCGGTTCCCCCGGAACGCAAATGGTAATCAGAAGAGCGGAGTAGACAGATGGGACACCCAATCGTCAGAGACGTGTTGAGAGAGAGAATAAATTGCTGTTTGTGTCTTGGCTCGTCCATATCTACCAAAGTCGTGCAGCATGCTGAAGCCAGAGCTTAATTGTTTTGCTCGGAGGGCTTGCGTCCAGCTGATCATGTTTGGGTCCGATTCCTAGAACCGTGTTTTTCTTGAAATTTGAGACCGCTTGAGAGTTGAGGGGAGAGGAAGACAGGCTCGGGCTTTTTTGGTCCACACTAGGCTTGATCCATGGTGGATTGACAGAGTAGAGAGGTATTGCGGCGTAGATGATGCGGGTGACGTGAATCGAGGATTGAAACCGTCTAGAAGTGAGCTTGAGAATCCCTTGAGAGTTGATGAGAGCCACGGTGGCTTGCAGCCTGCAGCGTCAAGCAGGGCTTGATCCATGGACGGGGTACGGGGACCCAGGCTAGCTGGACTGAGAGGGGGCAGTGGTGCGGAAGAAAGAAGCGGACGTCTTGAAAGTGCTCTTGTATGGTTATTGAGCGGTCAAAAACGCGGACATGTGAGTTGCCTGTGAATCGAGAAGCACGGAAAGGGCAAAGTCCGAATTAAAATGTGATGTAGAAAAATAGATGTGAGAAGACAGTACACGAGGCAACCGAGACAACGGGATTGAGCTGGCGGCCTGCGAAAAGGGCTGAAGCACTCGCAGCGTGGGGGTAAAGCGGCGACTCGCAGCCGCCTCATTGCGTGGTCGAACTTGAACAGCGATGACATTCAATTGGACCGCTCGTTGGCACCGGTCATAAATGATTGAACGCCGGGCAAAGCTAAGAGTCGCTGGGCGGCAATGGGTCGCGGATTAAGCGGCCTGAATCTGTCTGGAATCCGAGAGGATCTTTAGTGGTGTGCGAAATTCAAATAGATACACACTGATCCGACGATCCTACCTTTTGAGCGAGCCTTGAGCGCTCGAAAGACGGCATTATTCGCGAGCAGTGGATCGGCGAAGTCAAAAATAGTGGAGCGTCCAGTTTTCTGGATCGAGGTTAATTTTGGATACACAGAAGGTCAGCTGCTAAACTCAGAAGCACTTTTTGGCGCCTGAAGGGCTTTGGCGCCCAGCAAGTGCAGAAAAAAGGATAAATTATACATCGGGAATCGCCGCATCTTGTGGCGTGGGGAAACAAACAGGTACATCGTGATACGAGGCATCTGCTTAATATACGAGGTATGCCTCTCTCTCTTTACCTTTTTCCCCTTTCATTCTCTTTCCCTCACTATACATCCCATTCCCTCTCTTCTCGACAACTCACCCTGGCTTGATCGAGTTTCTGAAACGTCGGCCGACTCGGGTTGCACTGGAGATCGAGCAGACTCTGGTCGGGTCAACCTGTAGTCGCCATCTTGCGGGGGACGTGCTCTCTCTATTCCGTCTTTGCGCATCTCCTGGTCGGCTAGCCATTGAAGTCTTGGTTGGTCAGAGGTGCAGTCTTTTTTATTTATTTATTGCACGGGCACTCTAGATACTGAAAGTGTTTGTAATTTGTCTCTATGCTGGGCTCTGGTCACGCAGGAGAACGTGTTTGAGCCATCCTGATCGCAGTATATAGTCCCTTGCAATTTGAAACAGGGGATCAACTCCCTCTTGCTTCCCCCCACATCTCTGTCCGATATCTGAGCTTCTATTGTCTATCTTACCGAACACGAGTGGCCTAGAGATGGGTCAGGGAGTCACCGAATTACTGTTCCAAAGCTAAGTCCTATTACTGTTACCTATTATACATCTACTGTTTCAAGTCTGCAGCCTAGGGTGTATACACGACCCTCACCACTCAGGTCTACCCCCCTGGACCACCCCCTCTTCTACAATGGATATCTTGCTGCCGAACATCGTCCAATGAAGCTCGGGCCAAACGTCTGGCACTGCTGTTATTCTTGCGTCGAAGCTCTCGCACATTTTCATCTTCGCTTGCTCGACGCTGCCTAAGGATGGACACGGGTCGCGGGTACTCCCGCGGGTTTGTACCCGCGGGTGTGGGCGGGTACGGGTACGGGTTGCGATTTAGACCCGTGCTCAACCCGCATACCCGACCCGTGTACCCGCGGGTTTTTGAACTCCAAAATGTTTATTCTTCCCGCACATAAACAGGCAGAAAATGCAACCTTCACAGGATGTTGCTCCCAGTCTCGCAAAAGGCCTTTGTCAGAGATAGGTTAGTATAGATTTTTATAAGGCCAAATGAGCCTGTAGGATTTCAGGAGAATGGCGCTATCCCCGGATATAAGTCCCTATGGAACTTGAAAGGGTTATGACCCATTACGGCCAGTTATCGGAGCTTATAGCTCAGTATAGTCAACCCCGTTACCGAGAACCGTCACGGTAATTCTTTCCGACCTTGTACAGTTCCACTTTGTCTCGTGAAAAGAAAGAAAGAGAAGTATTCATTCAAAATCTAAACTACATACAGCAGATAACAATGTAATTGCCTACTCTTATGACCTACTAATGAGGCACTGGTTGTTGTGAGAGTGTGGATTTACCTTCGGTTTACATTTCACCGCACCGTATTTGGCAATAAGACATTATTTATGCTGGAAATTTCGCGGGTATACCCGACGGGTTTGGAGATCCGCGGGTAACCCGTACGGGTTTTAGACCCGACCCGTATACGGGTACGGTTTTTGCGGATCCGGGTACGGGTACGCCTGAAAGTACCCGCGGGTATACCCGTGTCCATCCTTAACGCTGCCTCTGCATGGCGCGCCGATACTCTCTTGCATCATAATCCGCAGATCTGGGTCGAAGGTAATATAAGCATTGCTCCAGAAGAGATCAGATGGGTCAAATGGACCTGATAGAGCCGTCTTCGGCCTGCATTCAAGATGTAGACAATGGAGGAAATGGAGAAGAAGGACAGCATGATGGAAAGAAGTAAGGATCAATATACATGCTGCGCACAAAAGGCCGCAGTAACACAGCCCTTCACGCTGGTCACATACGGCTGAGGCGTCTAAAAAAAGATGAAGGGCTGTTGAGTTTTGAAGTGAGAAAAAGTTTGATGAACAGGTTAGCAAATGGCAGGCGAAACAAATACTGAGATGAACGTAAGAGGTTTAATTACCGGGGAAAGCCGAGTAGTAAGCGCACGGCAGGGAACACGCCAGCGCGAGCGAGATGATCAGAAAGCCAGATGGGGATCCAGCTTCGGACGGACAGAAGGCTCAATTTTACAAGACGAGCCTCCGCTTTGCTCCGGTATCCAAGAGTGCAAGCCAGATGGGCCGCCAAATTTTGTTTCAGATGAAAACACACCCGACTGCTTGAGAAAAAACCGAAGGAAAAATCTGAATGAGAAGTGCCAGAAGGGTCAACCTGTTGACACCCCCGAGCATAGAACCAGAAAATTAGCTCGGATGGGAAAGGATTTGACGCCTTGAGAAATATTATTGGCTTAACCCGCACTAGGACAGAACAAACCGAGACGTAGATTGAGTTCAGTGTAACCGACCAGAACATCGAAGCAATGCAAGAATTAAGCTTGAGAATGAACAAAGTGGGTGAATGAATGATGATCCAAGCGAATGTAGCCTTGCTTTAAATGCCAAGAATTTTGCCGGGAGCTGGCCGGGAGGACGACGTGGCCTCACGACGAGTTCACACTGCGCCGTAGGCCGTAAGAACTGCGATCTGCTGCGTCCGCCAAGAATAAACTGCGTGCAGATCAGCTGTTCCGTCGCAAATGAAAAGGCTGTGTAGAAAAACCTTGAAAGTCGAGGACAAAAGGAGTTAATCCAAGAGGAGAGCTGAGGGAAAGCAAAAGGAAAATGGATATATGGGGAAATAGCACAACCGAACGAGCAAAAATCTTAAAGAATGGTTAATAAAAGGGGAGAATCAATAATAAGACCGCATCATGTAAATGAAATGGGAGCTGTCTGTAAGTTCAAATTAACAGTGCATAGCCTCCAGAGGCTCGGGTTCCGTGGTCAGCGTGGGGCAATGCTCGTCAACACGGAATATATAAAGCCTGAATATCATTGTCTGTTGTCACTAACCAAAAATTACAACATGCGCACCTCAACCATGCTGATCAGCGCTCTCGTCGGCATTAGATCGGCTCTCGCCAGCTCGAATTCATCGACCCAACCCACTACGTGCACACCGCACCCAGGCGCGGTCTCCCCCCAGCAGCAGCGAGTGATCTTCGAGAAGTTCGCAGAGTTGGTGTACCACAATGCGTAAGTGAACCCAGGGGCCATTTTCAACGCACGTACGCTCACGATTCACCGACAGAACCGCCGCCAGTATCGCAGAGGCCTATAAGCATGTGCGCGCGGACGAGGTCCAGCACAACCCTGACAATCTCGACGGCGCCGCAGCGTCCTTCGCCGTCTTCAACGCCGTCTACGCCAACCGCACGTACACCATCCAGGTCCTCCACCAGGCGTTCGAGGCGCCCGTCGGCTGGGTTCATTTCAGGATCGATGGGGCCAGCCCTGAGCCCGCTGCTGTCGTCGACATGTACCGGTTCAATGGGTCGTGCATCGTGGAGCACTGGGATGTTATCCAGGAGAGGCCGGTGAATGCGACGAATCCGCATGCGTTGTTCTAGAAACGCCTGTCAAATAAGCTTTTAGTCTGGTCGAATGTCATATTGCTTGGAAGGTATCCAACTCTTGGACGTTGCTTGGACGAATATCAATGGCTAAATTTATACCCACACAAAGTAATGATAGCAATCCTACAATGCTGATGTGCCAGCATACAGATGAAGGTCATCTCCACTCCAGAAATTACCAAGTAGCAGTTAGAGTAGATAAAACGAGAGGAAGAAAAAAGTAGCGCCTCGCTCGCCGTCCATTTCAGGAGGGTACCAAGGATACGAGGCGCGGTTTGACAGATGATAAACATATTGGTGAGGATTGGCCGAGAAAATCGGCGAGAGGATGAATGTACCAATCTGTCATGACTCGTGTGCTGTTGACGATCATATTGATAAGTGTCTCTCAATACAGCCCGGTAATGACCGGATCGGCGAAACGTTCTCTGTCGGCGCGGAGAACTGGTAGATTCAATCTCACCGATGCGAAACCAGCCTCCACATCAATGAAATTAGGAGCTATTCTTGTTCCATAGCAGTGTCCATCCACACGGAAGGAGATCACCGACATGAAGGAAGCACCTTGTCGCGAAGGCGTGGGTTCCTTCATGCATGGAGTCTCGATTACCTCAAGTTATATGCACAACCCAGGACGTGTGCATTGGGAGGCCGTGAGGAGTATTTTCCGGTACTGTACTTTTCCAATCAAATCGACAGGGGGTGTGACGCGTAACCTATTTTACCTATTCGGCATTTCCGCAGCTGCCGAATTTTTGCGTGACACATGGAAATTTTCAGCATTTGAGCGGGTATTTCCGTTTTGTTTACACTTTTTTGGGCCGTTTGGGGGATGCATATATAGGTCTGATGATTGGTCGAGGGCGCGCTAACTCACTTCGAAGGCTTGGCAAATACAGCAGGTTACAAGCATCTCTTGGTATGCGCTGAGAGAACAATTGTTGCGCCAATTCCGAGGTTCATTACAATTACGCACAAGTTTCCTCAAGCTATTCACTAATGCAAGCGCTGTGGAGGGCAACCCGGCTAATAAGGGGTCGCGTCTGAAGCGGGTGTGCTTGTCGGATGATGATCCTTGTCACTTCCTCACTGACAAAAGCATCTGTGTGCGGTGGCTGCACCTCCCCAATCCAGGAGACTCTTTGAGAGGAGATTGACTGCACTGGTCTATCTTCTTCTCAACCATTTTTTAGGGAACCCCTCCGCAGCCGTTTCCACCATCAAACTTCACGAACTGATTCCCATCGTGCGGGCTTGTGCGGGCGGTACCGGTGAAAATCTGTGTATCACCGATCGGCCCTTATATAAACTATCTGGGCCCACCTCCGTCCAAGCATCCTCCATCGACCTGACTGACACACTTCGGCTGGACTCCATGGACAGGGCTCAAATCCAGTCACAAGTGTAGGTGCCCATCCGCTGTCCTAGGATCGACTTAATTAATCGCCTTCAGAAACTCGAACATCTACTTTAATCTCATCTCCTTTAGTACGTCTCCCTATCAGCGGGTCTCGCCGATTCCCACCGTGATCCATGGCTCCAGCTGCACTCTTCTACGAGTATGACTTTATCGTTGAAAATTTCGCGCTATTGGGGAACGCCATGGAAGTTACCAACTATCCTCTTCTTCGCAAATCGATATGGCACGCTTTTTGGAACCATTCCTGTCGTCATTCAAAACTTTTGGACGAAAGAGAGCACCCCGCAGAAAATTATGGTCAGCCTAGGATCGCTTCTGTGCTGGCTATGTGGTCTCATTACTTGCAGATGTGTGTTGTTCAGCGGGCATTATCGCAGGCGTGTTAACGATTCCTGCTCCCAGATGTCAGCATTTGGAAACATATCACCAGGTAAAGCTCACCTAACCCTAACTCCTCTGATTCTCATATTCACACATCCGTCTCATCCAGTATTTCATTATTGTGACTCAGATTCTAATTGGCTGTAGGTCTGACGAATATAGCTAATATGGATCATACCTGACCACTTACAGTGATGCTGGTTCTGCGGACATATGCGCTGTATGGACGAAGCAAACGAGTGCTCGCGTTGATGATCTTCGTCGCCGTCGCGTCCATTGCTGTTGCTATTGTACGTTTTTTGCAGGCGGATTCATTGATTGAACTCACCTTTCTGTAGTTGTCAGTGTTTACCGGAAAGGGTGGAGACTGTAGCCAGAACTTGCGCCTGAATGTTGGATGTGCGTATGGATTTACCGAGGCGCAAGTGAGTTCTATGGAACCACTATTCCGTGTCGTATCTGAGCGTGACAATTTCCGCAGGGGGATTAGCTTGGCCACGGCTTCGGCCGGGTCCGGAGTGCTCGACTTTATGGTGTGTGTTAGACGACCTCCTCAACTGCTAGATTCCATTGGAGTCATCATTGTCAGGTCTTCATCCTTACATTGCGCAAAGGACTCGGTTTAGATTCACGGGGCGTAAACTTTCTCGGTGTATTACTACGCGACGGTAGGACATACTCGAATTCTCCGGCTATCTCATAATATTGACACCAGGCTCAGTCTATTTCGGGTACGGAATTTCATCGCGCACACTGAGTATATCGCGACCTAACAGCATAATTTCAGCGTGATGGCTATGTCTAATCTCTCCAACATCTAAACGTTTGTGGTGAGTTCATGATCAGTCCTCCGAGTCGTGCTCTCATATCTAGCCCACTGATCCAAGTCACAAAGCTCGGCAGCGTATGTTTATCCTCTCAGAGTGCATAACGTGAAGGCGAAGATCTGACATACTATGGATAGCCATATACGTGCGGAATTATCACGACCTTTACGAACATGTACATTGTCAAGGAATAAGGTTGTCCAGAGGTGGACTGAGGTCGTGTCTAGGTCGTGCCGGCAGAGTGTCAAGGCTTGCAGTAAAATGGGGAGATAACAATGTCCCTGAGTGTAGATGAATCAGTAAGAGGAAAAGAATATAAAACTCAGCTCAATATCGATGTAATGAATGTGGATTCGTGCGAGGGTACTCAGAAAAGTAGATTGCGCGTGGTGGTGGTACGAGACAAAGAGAGAAGGTGTCGTAAAATGTCCGGTACAAACAAATATAACAATCTCCATATGTAAATGGGTCCGTTGAGAAGCCGCTGCTAAGAGTTGAACCACCCCAGCAATCCGGGAGCTACGCAAAGACGTATTGGGAGATATATGTTGTCCCGCTCAGTGCCGAATGTGGGTGCCCAATCCACTTCGGGTCAATCCCCAGCGTAGTCTGAGATGCCCGAAGGGGTTGAACTCGTCGCATTGGCGGTACGTAGACTGTAAAGTAAAGAGTGCATATGGCTGTGGCGTAAATCTAAGACGGAAATGTAGGAAATGATGTCAGTAGATGTAAAATGAGGCTGAAAGAGTGTGTGGAAGAACAAAGCAAAAATTGATGGTAACGTTTGAAACGGCGTAACATAAATGCGCGGCATCTAGGGCTATTTTTGCGATTTCCTATGACCAGTATTTATACAACGGGAAGCAACTAGCACTTCTGTTGTTACTAGCATCCTAGCTAGTACACAGACCACTTGTTAGGTGATATAAAGGAGAGTCAGAGCGAGCCCTAACTGCTGACTGTAGCACGAGGCTACACTAGTGTGACGCGCTAGCTGCTAGTCGAGTGTAAAAACAACCAGGTATTAAACCACCGCCTATACATTCATGAGACATGACCTAGGAGACTCTAGTAGTCCAGAGATGGCTTGCGAGGGAGCTAGCGATGATCTAGCAGACGGATATCTACGATGGAGGTGCAACTAGGGGCCGTGCCTTGAGCTAGGAAGCTCGGTGCGAGATCCAGTGGTACTATCTAATCTCTAGATAAGCGACTAGGACGGCGATAGGCGGAATAACCCGACTAGCGACCGGCTAGGGCTTTGACAAAGACATAACACGACACCAGAGATGAGACAACACGAGGCTAGGGCCCGATCTGGGCAGCTAGGCCGAACGGAATAGCAAGCAGGCTATTGGAACGGAGCTAGGGACGATCGTACAACCTGTACCGATGACTGGAGGGTTGATCGACGTCCTGACAAACGAACTATGACCATTTGATGTCGGTCGCAACACTGCGTCACCTAGATGTAATAGATCGACGCTCTGACAGAGTAGAGATGACCTAGGCCACCGGTTACTTCACCGGTTGGTCCGGAAGTGGTGCTCGGCATAGACGGAGGGCTGAGGATCAGTTGATATACCCACGGTTGAACACTAGCCGGTCAGCGAGGCTGACCTGGCGTATACCAAACCTGTCCCAAAACCAAACGGCAGTCGTCTCATTGGCTGACCGTATTTCTCTTTATCTAATATTGCTTATTGTATTATTCAGCTCGCTTTTCACATGTATCTTGAACCTAGTAGTATAAAAGGGAGCGCAGAGCAGACTAGGGTCTAAGAACATTACGCACCAGACTTTGGACGAAGCTGGTGCTGGTGCTCTCAGGCTGCTAGTGGAGGTTGATACCGAACTTCACTTGTAGTAGTCTTTATATTGGAATCAGTAGACTGTGGACTCTGGAAACATCGAGTGACTAAGTGAGGATTTCGTGTTGTTGGTCCTAGACCTCCACATATAAAATAAGGGTGTTCTCTTCGAGACCCAGCTGCAGTTTGCGCTAGTGACTTTGCCTTCACCCCGACAAGACGGAAGCTCTGCCATAGTGTGTTGGATCGCTTGCTAGGTGGATTGTGTGTTGGCTTGAGCCCACTAAGAAGAAGACGGACTAGGTGCCCCCACCTCTAGTTTGGCTATAACTTGTCAGTTACTTCGCCTTCACCCCGATATAGACGGAAGCTCTGTTGTAGTGTGTTGGGTCGCTAGCTGGACGCTTGTAGTGAGCTAGTGCCGATAAAAGCGGAAAGGTTCCTGTTCTTGGTTAAGGAATAGGTCGACGGTTCAAGGACTCTTCTGGGACGCCCCCAACTTGCCTTGCCGTTTGAGGATTGAAGTCCCTTGTTGTTAGCCTCAGTAGTCTTCGGGTGCGCCCTTAGCGAGGATTTTCACAAACCTACATACTCTGCCCTGGTGTTCTCGACCTAACCGTCCAGCCACCTTGTATCCACCCCCCATATAAACACACCCCCCGGACCATCCCTAGGTTCCTAGCAGTGTTGTTGTTGGCGGTTGCATATTGCTAGTACGTTGTAGAGTGTGTTGTTAGAAGCCTATAAATCAAACTTGTGTTTGTTCAAGCCTGCTGGTCGCATACTACGGCCCGGACCCGAACTCACAAAGAGAAGCACTTGGATCTTTGGAGGTAGATTGGTTTGTGGTTGGTTGTTTTGGGTGTTTGTTCGCAATACCTATCAATTAGCTATTCCTAGTCATATAAGAAGTGCACCGTTTCAACGTGTTGAGATATTTGTTTGCAAGACAAAACCGGCTCGGGAGTCGAAGGCGACGTGCAGGGCAGGTCGCACTTCCACAACGTGTCTCAACCTTTTTTTGCCACTTCGGGAGCCGGGCTAATCAGGCGTAGCATCTCATCGCTCATGATCTCGCGACTCATGCTCAATCTACGGGACCCATCACTTGTGCATTCAATGTCTGAGGGAATATCGGACGGTCCAAGCACCGCCACGGGTCTAGTCTTCGCTCCAAATTGAGGTACACCAGACGTGTACACCGACGTGAGCTCAGGAGTACTCTGGGCATGGCTCGTGATTGGCTGATCCACTCATCTGCCAAAGATATTGAGCTTTCAACCAGAGTCGAAGCGCATAAAGGCGTACATGTCTAACAGTTGGTTTTATACGTGGTTGAAATACTAGGAGCTGCACATTTCCAGTTTGTCTGAACTACTAATTATGGCCTTTCAATCAACTGTAACATGCCGGCGGCCGAGATCAGGATGGTAGCGCTGTTTGTCATGCACTGCCACCTCTTCACATTTGCTTCGGCCGTCAATTTCATAATTCATTCGTTTTACATATTCTTGGGCACCCTCAAAAAAGCCTGGCCAACATCGACGAGAGCTTTCGTGGTGCCGGGTCGGCAGACGATCTCCAGACCCGCTAGCATCCTTTGCCTTGCTTCCACCCGTGCCTTTTCCTCCACTTCGTCAAATACTATTGTTCGCTCTTTCGCTCGTGAACATCTCTGAATTACCTATTCTACCTATGTTTGCGCTATTTTGTTTTATGTGTTTTTTTCTGGTCGTTGTTATTGATATTGTTGCTGTTTCTGCTTTTGTTGTTGGTCTTGTTTTTGTTGTTTTTGGTGTCGTCGACCGCCCTCGCGCCACATGGTCTACCGCCACCTCTCCCGTCTGCCACTCCTGGATCTACTGGCACTGGCAAGGCCACTCCTGTACATAATCGTGCGTAAAAAGACTTTGTTCCACTTGACATGTTCATATAGCTTACACTGGGCCATCTCACCAGCCCCGCCGCTGCAAACTAAGCTTTTGCTATCCAGACCATGGGTAGAGCCCCCTGATATAACCGTGCTCTACCGAATGAAGTCAACAGCTTGAATGTGGCACAAGAACAAACTGGGGAATCTGGTTCAATGGTTTATCTAGTAGCGAGTTCGAGAGGTCTTATTTGATTGTCCGTATCTTCGCCTGGTAAATATACTGGTCTGTGAAACCTAGCTCTCATTGCATATACCTGTCGCACCAGTTTGGGTGCCTTGTTCAGCTGTGGTCCAACCGAAATACCGGAGACATGGTATCATGATGCCCCAAGAGCACAAACAAGGGTCGGCGCGTTCATTTTGATTTTGGTCGCTATTGATTCTTTATACGTAGGTGTCTCGAAGAAAGTATCTCTCAACCTTCCAGATAGTCCATTATGTAAGTAAAACCCGTAACATCGATACATTGCAAAACACGGTACATTGAGATCAAGCTCGGCACATTCGTATCAGTGTGGCGCCATTGGATCAAAGGCGGCACTTGCCGTTTTTGCCTGTTCGGCTTGACTTCATTTATTCCATGGAACACGATGTGCCTCCGCTTCGCTCCGGAAGGTGTGGTAGATGACAGAGGAATTGCTTCATAACAATTACAACACGGTAGTACATGTTGGGGAGATAAACAGTTGATGTGTAAACAATCAAGGGTTGGGCGAGATATCAAAGGGAACGAACTCACGTGGAATTTTCCGGTGTTCAGCGAATTGTATAATTAAACTGCTGCTGAGGAAGAACATCTGAAGAAACAGAGGGTAAGCAGACCTCAACAAACAACATTGAGGTTCTGGTCGATTGGGAACCAAGAGAAACCGTACCCTGCATTTGAGACCACGACAAATATATTGAGGGATAGTCATATCAAAGAACTTGATTGGTAATTGATGATTACGACCGTTGAAGACTTCAGCCATCGAAGAAGTATTCCAGACCAAGCAAATTTGAAGGGCGGATTGATCCTCGCCAGCCCCCAGAGAAGTCATAGCAGCATCAGAGAGAGGGGAGAATCTTTGATCAGGAAACAATTTTATTGAGGATTAAGAGATGATGCAGATTATGACGGAATCAACAGTGCAGTCGTGAGAATAGAGAGCACCAGAACTTGGGCACAGGAGCTTCGAATCCCAGAAAGAATGATCGTAGTTGCGGTCTTGATTTGAGGTAGTAGATTGAGCACCGCGGGCATGAGAGAAGTGGGTGAAACATTATTAGTCTAACAGACAGGAAATTCTGCCTCCTTATATCTTGCGGAGAGACTACGTGGCCTGCCGGCTCGATAATCTTTGAGCTGCGCCGTAGGCGACAGCTGCTGTGAATAACAGCATTCCGTGAAGAAAGGCTCCGCTTTCATCAGCTGTTGAGCCACAGGGTATAAAATTTAACTGCGCAGAGTGGATTTTACGGCAAGAACTTGAGAAAGGAGGACGTGGAGAGAGCCAAAAGAATGGGGATAGATTAGATGGGGATATGCCCAAAGAGATACAAAAATCGCCGAGGGTAATCATTAAACTTGAAGAACGGTTAATAACCGGTGCCAGTATAAAAACTGAGAAATTGTAGCACAGTTGAAATGAAGTTGCGGAACTTGAGGGTCTCCGGCTGCGTTTTTCAGAAGTGTTGAGGCATTAGACATAGAAATAATTATTTGAGATATTTTGAGATGTCGAGACAGATTTGAGGACGGAAAGGTGTATGGAAGAGCCAAGCCGGTGAAGATAGGAATCAGGCTGCACCGGAGGCAGTAGCAACTGTGCGGACCTGTGACAGTATCAAGAAAGGACTGTGCGTGAGTCAGCTGGCAACTGAAATGAAGGGGCAGTGTCGGAAAAGCCCGGAAAATCAAAGATGGAAGGTGTTAAACAGAGATGAAGAGCAGAGGAAGAACAAAAGGAGCATGGTTATATGGGGAAATAGCACAGCCGAGGAGCCATTTGCTTAAAGAACGGTTAATGTACCATGCATCGGTAGGGACACGTGTCCCCACGTTTTCTTCTTTCTCTTACCACCACCACTGCCCACCAAAACCCGCCCCGATGATAAGCCAGTAAATGGGCCATGGTTAGATACACGTCATTGGGTGTGTTTCTGAGCAGACTTATTACTGAAACTGTCCTTTCTATATGACAGTACTGGTTCCTGGTAGCTGTCAGGCAAACCACAGCGAAACGGATGGATGCTCTAAGGAATTAGAATGTCCATTGGCAAGTCTTATCCTGAAAACTGTAAGGGAGATGTGCAGCCAAGTAACAAGTCAAGGAACTTTGCTTGACTTGTTTCCACAATCCACTTAGAAACACGGAAATGGGTCAAAGGAACAGGAGTTGGGCAATGTATTGTGTTGTTTTGAGACATCTAGAGGTCATGTCAGGTCACAAGTGGGAGTCAGGTACTGAAGTTGCCGGTTTCTATCAAATGCGGATACACCGCAACAGGTTACCGGCTATTTGAAGGCCCAGATCACAACTCCAGAAACGTTCACAGGCTCTTTTCAAGAACCCTTTCTGGCAAGTTCCTCAGAAACGGGTATCTCCTGAAAGCTACAAAGGAGTACTATCAAGTTCTGCATTGGAAACGGAGGGGAGAGTTGAGCAGAAGGCAGAAACATGTCAAGCAAGTGCAGTACTGATCTTCGGTGATCTGCGCACCCTCTGAGTAATACAGGGGTGTTGCTGACGAGTTTCTGCTGTGTAATTGTCAAGGGAACATGGTGTGCTTGCACTTGGGAACCAATGGGAGGCTATGCTCGGAAGAACAACCGACAAAAACACGGTTAAGAGACGGATAGACGGGTAATTGACTCACTGGGATTGTGTTTTGGGTTTGTAATTGTGGTCTTGGCTTGCCTTCTTCTATGATGGCACCCGAGTCATTACTGGCTCACATGACAAAATGGTCTGGATCTGGAGCGCCACAACAGGGAAGATGCAGGGGAAGTTAACAGGTCATACAGAGTGGGTGACTGCTGTTGCGTTCTCCCCTGATGGTACCCAAGTTGTCTCTGGCTCATTGGACAACACAGTCCGGATCTGGAATGTTCCAACAGGCAAGATACAGGTGAAGTTGACTGGTCATACAAATATGGTGTCTTCCGTGGCCTTTTCCCACGATGGCACCCGAGTTGTCTCTGGCTCGCATGACAAAACCGTCCGGATTTGGAACACCGCAACAGGCAACATACAGGTGGAGTCGAATGGTCATACAGAGTTTGTGACTTCCGTGGCCTTCTCCTACAATGGCACTCAAGTCATCTTTGGCTTGCAGGACGAAATGGTCCAGATTTGGAACACCACAGCAGACGAGATCCAGATAATGGATGCATGGAGCATCAAACTGCCGGATTCTACCCAGGTCTATGGAGAACAGGGGACTCTCAAAATTGTCTATCCCGCATTGGCTCCAGTAACCACCCCTCCTTTGATCTCTAGACACTCTCAGTGGATCATTGGCACACTTCGGGACTGTTGGATTCCCCCTTCTTACCGCAACCGGGGTCCAGTAGTAAGGGAGGGGAGAAATTGTGTTTTGGTGGTCAATCAGGCTTAATCATCGTGGATATGGCCTCCACAGCTTAGAGTTCCTCACGTTCAACATGTCTGCAGAAAATTTCACTGGGTTACTATTGGTTCATCTTCATACAAGATTAGTAGCATAGGTTTTCGTTGAATGCTCACCATGCGCCCCAAACACGTACTCTCACCTTGAACACCTGTCGTGGGTTTGAAGGTCTATTGTGCATGAGCGAAGGTAAGTCATTCTCACAAGTGTTGCCACAGTTGGGTTCAGAACCGATTCCAAACCTGAAATGAACCCAAACTGAACCTGAATTCAGAGAGATGAGAACCAGACCGATACCAAATGTTCGGTTGAGGGTTGGGAGTCCCCGAACTGGTACCTCAACGAACTTAATCGAACCCATGCCGAGAGGTTGGTGGTTAATCTGCAGCCATATAGACTGTGTCTTAAAGGGGTAGTTCAAAACGTCAGAGAAGCACAAAAAAATTCTATTTTTGTGCTGTGTTCATACATTTGTGAGAGGTAAGTGGTTGTCGTGGCGAGTGCCTTTGGGATGTGTGAGATTCAATTGACTTTTGGCTCCATTTACAACCACAGGCACCAATTCGGAGCACTGCCAGTTTTCCTGGGATTTGTAGGCAAATTCAATATCACTGAAGTGTCTTCCTATTTATCTTTGTTGTCATTTATTTTACCCTAGGATAATCTCCGGAAATCGCCAGTCAGCAATCACACGTGATGTATGTAACACCGTCTCGGGTTCGACTCCCTGCGCCTCAATAGGGTCGTGATAAATTTCCCGATTTTTGCTTTAGCAGTGAATGAGGACTGCATAGTCTTGTTAGTATTACGGATGGAATTGTTAACTGGAACAAGACATGCCTTCGCTTCGCTCCAGTGTAAGTACTAACTCTGCCACCCTCAATGTGACAGCCAACCGACCGTTGTTGAAAAACTATTGAAGGACAGTGTACTGTCATTATGTGCCTGCCAACTCAGGTATATATCTGGGGCCGAAATCTGAATTCAGATCCTTGCTGTGCAGTCCAGAGAGAGCAGAGTGGCTGTACAGTTCAAGCATAGGAAAATTTTTGAGAGCTAGGTCTGACCCTTTTGAGCATGTCTTACATACAAAGTTTTTGATCCAATCATTCCCTGTTTCGGAAAACGCAAAATACTCAACATCACGTGACACTGTGGATTTCTAACTTTTCCCACGCTTGAACTGTACAGCCACTCTACTCTAGACTACAAAGCAAGGATCGGAATTCAGGTCTCAGCCCCAGAGATATAGGGAATGGTGCACGCTATTCATGGATTATATCCCTAGGACTGCAATGGCTAGACACAACGAGCGGCAGCGCTACTGCCGAAGGTTAACACCCAGGACCCAGCAGCTGAGTACGTGTTAACTGCTCCAAGCCTCAGTGCTATCAAGACCCCGATCCTGGGTGACTGGATCCCTGCATGGGGTTACAAGTATTGGGAAGTGTATCATCATCTCCCTCTTATCTCAGTCCTTCTTCCACAGGTCGGATATGCTGTCTAGGTGCTCCTGTCATCCCTCTGAGGTCACATACCACCTCAAATGTTCAAAAAGGACTGGGGTG
This sequence comes from Mycena olivaceomarginata, assembly GCA_029378375.1. Classification (NCBI taxonomy): domain Eukaryota; kingdom Fungi; phylum Basidiomycota; class Agaricomycetes; order Agaricales; family Mycenaceae; genus Mycena; species Mycena olivaceomarginata. The sequence goes on along the minus strand of JARKIC010001793.1, from coordinate 8,430 downwards.
ATTTTTTCTGGACTTTATAGTTCACTCAGTTATATTATCTCCCACGACCGATTTCTCCCTGGGCTGGATGTGCCCCTTGTTCAAGAAAAAAGACAGGACCGATGAAACGGTGACTATGGGGCTAGCGGTGAAATAACCACAAACCAAACCTTGTAAATGAATACGCGGTTCGATAAAAGTGACTACAACAACTCAAGCACTATAATCCTCGTGCAAGTTCGGGGTTCCAATCCAGTATAGATTGTGGCAATTTGAACTTTATTTCTCTTTGAGAAGCAAGACTTTACAAGTCCACAAGTCGTATAGATAAACTGCTCGAATCCGTTCTAGGCGCAATCGCGGATAGACAGACGAGATTTTATGTTCAACGGTTTTGTGTGATGTGGGTCTAGGTTTTTGGAGATTGTACTCCGAGGCAAAACACAAGTGATTATTATGAATCCTTATTCCAAATAGTATCCGCGATTGCTAATCCTTGCGAGATTACAACCAATTGTCAAGTCCGATTCGTTTCCTTATATTCCACGCGTCCGTTCCGTTTATCCAATATGTCCACGCGCCGTTTATAAAGATCCAAATCCAACACAGATAATATTCAAAACTGGGATAACAAACGAAACTTGGTATAGCTTCTGGGTGTCTCCGAATGAATGCCTACTCGACCGGTTAAGCGTGAAGTCTAGTAACTTCGCGTCCAACAGGTGGGGTGAGATTCACTGCTGTTCCTCCCATAACTATCCACTTAAATACGTTACAAGATTCTAAATATAAACGAGGCAGATACAAACGAGCAATAGGGTTCAGGGTATATGACTAGTGGTTTGGCAGCTAGCCGATGAACTCCTGTCAGATATCAAGCGATTAGTAAAATTGAGAGAGATTTATAATGAACATCAACGAGCCGAGCTCAGCGATGAGTCAAGATCTACATCGCTTAGAATGTTCGTGATGGGATATTGTTGATGTGTCAACTTTTAGCCGACTCCCTCGTCAGCCCTCTGCTACCCTCTTCGGTAACCATCCGCCCAACTGGTTCCACTTTGAACCGCTACAGTGATTTGTCTGAAAACTGTGATAGCCGCCGCTTCCTAGTACCCGAGTATGGTTTCTTAGTCAATTGGTTGATCGACCAAGTCCAACCTCCTCTTGGCAGGTCTGAAGACGTCAGATGATGTCTAATAATGATCTGATTGCTCCATTAGCGGCTTCTCACTTCAACCCTTTACCAGGATCGTTGTCCAGCGCCTTTCTAATGGTTCGAGACACATATTATCCCTTTTAGCTAACTGCCCAGGCCAGCAATAGCCCTTGTGAGATGACGTAGTAATGTATTGAAGTACATTATAGTATGTTGCAACTCGAGCAGATTTGAATAAATGCCCGGGTGCCCCAATACCAGGCCTGTCACCGACTTCACCGGCCACTCTCTACTTTAACACTTCCCCTCTCGTGGCGAAGACAGTTCCCAATCTCGTCTGGCCGCCGGTTCAGGTTCAAGGTTCAGAGGTTGCGCGAACCGAGCGCCGAACCTGAACCCCGTGTTCGGTTCGGGGAACAGCTGAACCTCGAACCTGAACGCAGGTTCAGGTTCGGTTTTGCATCTAAACACGTTCGAACCCCAACCTTTTCGGCTTTTCGGCGAGCCAAAATCTCATCCAAAATAATGTGTGTTGATATTTTACAGCATTGTTGGGGTCCTTGAAAACCCCTACGACGCAGTAATCAGTGGACAGAGGCATGTAGATAATAAATGGTACTTGGGGGGAGGCCGATGCTTCGCACGGCGGGACTCGTACTTTACTTTCTTTTTTTTTTTTCTTGGTAGCGATGCACTGCTTGTTTTTAATACTGTAAGTATTTAGGCCGTACTCTTGATATACAACCAACTGCTAAAAATTGTACACTACTTGTAGTGCCAAACAATTGCACCTAATGGTCTAACCACTAAGCGTACAAACCATGATTCACATCCCGGCAGCGCCAAACATTGTTTACGTTATGCAGACACATGGAGAGTGGCAACATGAAGTTAGTCATGTGTTCCAGCCGGCGCCCGAGCTTGTATTATTGGTGGCTGTACACTCGACACGTACGCACCACATCGGACATCACCGAGATTTGATCGGCACTCACTCATCTGCTCGCCTTTAGTTATTCCACCATCAGCACCAATCTCATCCATTACCCAGGTTTCGTGCATAGAGATTACAAATACGCAAGCACACGTTCGAAGGAACCTCTAATACATCTTGTTACACAGAGCTAATGTGCCATCGCGTTAAAACGGCAGGGTTGAAATACCGGTATTGTAAGCGCTGCCCTGAAAAGGTCGGAGAGCTCGCCCGCTACGAGGAACTATGGTCAGTCTGTGCTCGTCTCTCAAGGGAAATAATGGCAATTGAGACAGCGGCTTTTGAATACTACACTTTCTTGTAGTATATGACATTTATCTACATACTTGGTGTACTTCGTATTCAGCGCTTTGACGGCGACTTACGGCACAAACTGTGATGGCATTATTTCGGCGAGTGTAACTGGAGGTTCGTTAGAATATTGTTCGAATAATTTACCCTTTCATTTCAAGTGACAAGACGGCCCTCCACTTCGCTCCGGTTTGAGATGAAAGGAGGAATGAATATTGTTTTCTTCGCAAAAATACACTCATAACATAAAAAACAATGAAGGGGAAAATGACTTTCATTCGGCATACGAAAATGCATGCTGGTGAACCTATTTCACGAGTCTGTCTGCAAAAAGAAGTCGCAGGCAGGAGGAAATTTTGACAGATCGATAACCGAACACGGATTGATTTGTTTCAGGGCAACAGCACCGTTTTCCGAAAGTCCGAAGGTCACAGTAGGTCAAACTTGGGCAAGCGTAGGGAATGCAATAGCAAGGCTCGATGCTGGCGTAGTTTAAGAGAGCTTGAAGGTGATTTCCACAGAAATTGGAAAGATCTATGACAGAAGAGAGTTAGAAGACTTGGATACCTGAAGATGTTATGCCAGCATGGAAACAACCCAGACATTTGAGACCCGTCTTCAGTTGAGCCCAAGTAGAAGCAAGGTCCCCAGCAGCAGTGGATTGAATCATTGACACATAAGACCAAGAATTAATCACTTGCGGGGTATATTTGAGGGAGGAAAAGTGAGCGCAAGACTGCCATTTCAAACGATGGGCGCCGGATTTTATATCTTTGGGAGGGACCACGTGAGGATGAATAGAAGCAGGCTGCGCCGTAGGCAGTAGCACTGCACTCAACTGCGCCTTGTCAAGAAAAGACTGCACATAGTGAGGGACTGCATAGGGATGAAGAGAACCAGACTGCGCCGTAGGCAGCAGCACTGCACTCAACTGTGCGCGTAGGCCAGCGGGGCGGCAGTAAGTGAAAAGGCAGTGTCCAATATCACTCGAAATTGAGGACAAAAGGAGTTAAAGGAAGAGCAAGAGCAGAGGATAAACAAAAGGAGATGGATATATGTGGGAATAGCACAGCCGAGGAGCCATTTGCTTAAAGAACGGTTAATGTCTGCAAAACAATTGCAAAAGAATAATAATAAGATAAAATTCCGCCGTTGAAGCTGACCATCTGATGTTTTCGGGATCTTCCGAAGTCTTGCGTACGCATTGGCCTGCACCGCCACAACGCGGAGTTCCGCAATTTCATCTACGCCGTAGTCGTCGGGATATTTGGATTTGCCGCAGGGAATGATGGCACCTTTTAATGATACACGAGCATGTAGCGGTTAAGGTGCACCGCAGGATGCTAAAACGTCGAAACTGGACAGACAGACATGGGTACATTGAGGTACGTTACTCAATATTGACCATGACTTTCTTGTTGTGCTCGGACTTCGTGTGAATCACAGAATTTCCCAACAGACCCAAAACGAACTTCGGCCTTCGGCGTATAACATCAGCGCTGGGCCCTCATAAGTCACCAATACTGTTATGGGTGCAATTTCCTCAAAATGCGTGTTGGAGTTACGTCGCCGTTGAAAGCCGTTGAAAAGCGCGGATTTCCGTAACAGCAATATTACGCAAAAGTAGTGCCAAACCTATTAAGCGAAATCTCTGCATCTCTCAAATAGTTTGCGAGGGCCGTGATTGAATGTTAGATACCACGAGCTTGAATATAACGCAACACTCACCCTACAAATAAGGCATGATGCTGAACACAGAGCTATAGAAAGCAATACTAAATGGATCGGTGTGCATATAATATTTACGACTACTAGAGGTGTGACACGGCGGAGGTTAAGAAACGAAGAGAACAAAATATAAATAGACTAGCCGGATTCGAACCAGCATCATCTTGGTGGATGATATAATCACTAAATCTATTAGATTAGGCTCTTAAAAAGACTTCAAAAAGCTAATGAACACAGCCGCTATTTTATTACATCCTCAGGACGCACTGATAAACATATCGCCAACTCAAAAACCTGGTTCCGATTGATGAAAAGAACGAGTACATAAAGTACTCGTAACTCATGAATTTTGTTGACAGGTTCATACCTCGTATATTAAGCAGATGCCTCGTATCACATTGCACCTGTTTGCGAACTTCCATTTTTTCCACTCTCTGCCGGCGCTTCCCGTATGCGCATGCAATTTCCCGCTTCTTTTCGGGGTTCTCCAGTGCATCTGAATTTAGCTTTGGTTCACGGAACTGGCCGCTCCACAATTTATTTTCAACCTAGCCCATCATATCTTAAGCAGATCCCTTGAATCAGTACATGCACAGTGTTTCCTCTTACTCTGTCTGGAATATTTTTCCAACGGTGTTCGCTCAAGGCTCAAAGCTCTCTCAATTTGGAGTGCCTCTTTCCCACCGGTATTCTGAAATAGTGCCAGTTCAGAAACACGATCACCATTTCGCTCTGGTAAACTCCACCGAAGCTTCATTGAGAGCAATCACACGACCCACAATCAAGCACTCAAGGCCCGCTCAAAAGACAGGCTGTCTGAAGTTGCTGCGCCTTGCTTCCTCCCTCCATCATATCGTCATCTGCCGGTGCTGAACAACCGTCCTTCGTTGAGTCAAACGCTCCGCAAGATGCAAAAAGCAACAAGACATCTTGAAGACATTGCGCTGCCCTCAGAGATGAATCAAGCCCGCCGCAATGCGACAAGACTCAGCTAAGATCAAGACCGACTCGGAGGAGTACGCAATGTTCAATTGAAGCTATACCGCAATTCTGTTGGAAGCTTGCTGCGGCCCTTCTTACTCCATCATCATCGCGCCAGCCGGTCACCCCTTCCTCCCTCCCTCAATCCGATGGTCAACCTCTGCGCTGTCAAGAATCAGCCCCTCTGCAAGATGTCGTGAGCATCAAGACCGACATTACGCAATGCTCAGCCGCAACTGCTGGTCACGGCAATATTCTAAGGCTTCGGAGGAATGAGCCATCGGGACACTTCAAGACCTCGACCTGGATCTGCGACCTCTGGAAGGGTCATGCAAGTTCAAGACAGTCAAGAGCTACGACAAGGACTCCAGCCTTGGGGATATCTTCCATTCGACTTACGCCGGGTTCCATTTGCATTCATATCAATTTCATCCTGTCCGAATTTCCCTCGAACTGTGAAGCATCAACGGACGCAAATGATCCCGACACAATACAGCGAGTGGGGACAGTGAAACCATTTGGCAATGGGATGCTTTTATGGTCGGCTCTCTCGTATAGTTATCTCGATTCATTTTCCTTGGTAACACTCCGAGACAGGTGCGCTCAATCACACTCGGAGGTTCTGCCTGCAAAATTTGATTTGACTGGAGTTCCCGGAAACACATTCTTTTGTACCGAGCCTCTCTCATTTTCATCTGCATTCACTGCGTTCCCACCCCCTGTAGACACACGTGTGTCGACGTTATCTGACATGTGGCGATATGCGGCGATCTTCGGCTACATTCGGCTACCTCCGTCTACGTCATGATCTACGCCGCCCTTCGGCGACCTTATCTGATGTGTGTCTAGGTGAGTCTACATGGGGTGGATGCACCGCATCGACCCGTCGGCTACCTGCGTTTACGTGGGTCTACGTGGGTCTACAGCGTACACGCACGTAGACCCATGGACCACAGAATGTGGATTTGGCCACCCTTGGCAAGGTAGAGTACATGTGTCTATGTGTGCCTACATGTGGCTACCTGTGTCTATGTGCATCTACATTGGTCTACGTGGGTGAACCAATGTAGAACTATGTACACATGTGTAGACAGGTGTAGACAACCTGTATCTACATGGCGTAGACACACGTAGACACAGGGGTTCATCTACCCTTTGTCTACGGGGGTAGACACACCCTCTGTCTACATGGGGTGGGAACGCAGTGATTGTACTGACATGGCGCACCCTGGGAAGACCCCCACACCAACGAGTGGCTCCACCCTCAGATTTTTGCGCTAGAAGATTTGAAGCTCCTGCGAGTGGTGCGTGTCCTATTCAGGGCCATATCTCAGTGCTCACGCAATTCAAGTCCCCGTCATCAACCGTGCCAGCTAAATATTTTGATTCGCGGTCCCAGAGACGCGCCGGTGCGTTCTCTCATCAACACTCTCCAAATAGTTACGCTAGCTTGGCACATCGCGGAACATCTCAACACAATCGTGTTCGACACGCCGCAACCGCTTTACGAGGGATGGTCTGTACGCCAATGGTTACAATGGATCGAATAGGTTAGATGAGTTTTCCACATTGGGCACTGTCATCCGCCTACGCTCGCCTACGCCGCCGTAGCGAAGCGAAGGCACGTCTTGTTCACAGTAAACGTTCACCCGAAGACATCAAGTTTTTGCCGAATTTCGTTCAGAGGGAAAGGTATGTGTGTTCGTCGATGCAAAACATGCTCACTTATGCAATTTAACAGCCATCGAACCCAGGAAACGGAGAAATTTGGTTGAAATCCACTTACCTGGTCAATTTTTGCGGTTTGGCGTTCGAACGCAAGGCTTCAAGCCCGAACGCAGAACCGAACTTGCAGTTCAGGTTCAGCGAAGTGCTGAATCTTGAACCTGAACGCCGCGTCTGGTTCAGTTCGGTTCAGGTTCGGACCGATTTTCGAAGAACCCTCCCAGCACTAAATGTATTACTCAAGACCGTCAAGCGCGGGGAGGATGCCTCGTTTAAGCCGGGCGGAAGGACTACCATCGTACTGTGCCTGTATGAGGCGCTTGGTGGGCAAGGCCAGGCGCAATTACGCGTTGTGCATGGGCTCGGAATGGAACCTGCGTACGAGACCAACCTGCTCGAAGACGTGTCGGAAGGCTCGGTGCGCACGCTTCGCAGCGTTAACGATCTGGAGTATCGACTTGATGTTCCGCGGCTGTAAGGTCAAGACAGTAGTGCTTGTCGTAGGCGAGAAGAAGGCCAAGGCGTGAGTGTTCTTTGTAAATTAACCAGATCTTTGCCTGATGGTATAGCTAGAGAGAAGCAAGGGCTCTTACCCTAGGCCCTACGCAGGCACTATAGCTGATATGCTTGCAGGGCGCGGACTGTATATTATATTTTTCTCGCTCACCTTCTTTCGTATTATTTTCCTTCACTGACAACTGTTTCGCAGGTACCCTTCGTTCATTTCACTTGTGCTTATCTCTTTCTATTTTGTCGTTTCTTCTCGTTGTAGAATCTGCCTCTGATTTCCCGCCCCATACATCCCGGCAAGATGCACTCAAGAAGAAAAAAGATCAATTCATTCTACAGATCGTCGTCGACTACTATAAATCTGTGAACACATATGATACATGGAAATCCAGAATCTGTAAAATACAAGCCAGATGAATTTTATTCTAGCAAACTTTTCACTCCCAGCTTGCTGGTCTTCCGAGACAGAGACTGGATATGTTTCATCGAAAGAGGTTAAAATGGAGCGCGAAGACGAAGGAGGCGATGTGCGCTCCCACTCCTCCCACTCTCGTGGCAGGGCCGAGCCGCCAGCGCGCGCCCAGAAAAAACGTCCGGATGGCCTCCTGCCCGGCAGAAGTGGACCACTTGGGGCCTTGTGGGATCATGTGGTTCTGGTCCCGAGTGAGCTCATCGAGAAGCTCCCTAGCCTCCAAAGCGCTGACGCCGTCAAAGCCGGCATCGCATCCAGCGAGGCGGACAGCCAATGTCCAACACAGGCTAGCGCGCCAGAAGCGGCCGGACGAAGGCGACGAACCAAGGCGATCCAACCAAGAAACGTGTGTAAATTCTTCAAAGATGACGATGCGGTATCCATCCTAGGGGGTTCAGTGAGGAGCCTGGCGGAGTACAAAGACATTTGTACCTGTGGGTCGCTGGTGATACCATTGTCAACGGAAATGCACTGCTCACGCGAAAAGGTGGGTGGCTGCGAAACGGTGAGGTGAGAACAGAGGGGCCGAGGGAAAGCAGACGGCGACAGCACGGGAAAGAAGTGGAGGAATGATCCAGGTGATGCAGTCGG
>JARKIC010001792.1:0-95337 GCA_029378375.1 Mycena olivaceomarginata | reverse complement strand
CCACAATGCAATGTACCCCCCAGCCCAGCCAGGGTACATTGCAATAAAGGTACAGCTACACCTCGACCTTTCAGACACCCTTTGGAGCTATGAGACTAGTTAAGTTACCTATGGGCTGGACCAACTCAGTGCCCATCTTCCACGACGACGTGACCTATGTCTTAAGGGAAGATACCCCATGTAACCTTCCCATACATCGACGATGTACCAGTGCGTGGCCCTGCTACACGTTATGAAACCCCAGACGGCGACTACGAGAGAATTCCAGAAAATCCCGGGATTAGACGGTTCGTTTGGGAGCACTTCCAGAACTTGAACCATGTGGTTACTAGGATGGCCCATGTGGGTGGAACTTTCTCTGGAAAGAAGTTGATCCTGTGTGCAGATGAGTTCACAGTGGTGGGACACATCTGCTCCTACAGAGGACGGATCACAGACCCAAAGAGGATTGAGGTCATCAATAACTGGGGCCCCTGTGCAAACTTTTCACAAGTTAAAGCATACCTAGGGACTGTAGGAGTATTGCGAAACTTCATTGAAAAATATGGCGATATTGTAGCGCCTATTAATGAGTTGACCAAGAAAGGCATAGTCTTTGAGTGGAACCAGGAGTGCGATGAAGCTCAAGCCAAAGTACAAGAAGCGTTGAAAGACTGCCCGACTCTGAAACCATTGAATTATGAGTGGAATTCAGATATAGTGCTACAGGTGGATACGTCGTGGCGAGCTATTGGTATCATTGTGTACCAACTAGACCCAGACGATCCTAAGAAAAAGTACTTCGCCAGGTTCGCGTTGATCACGCTAGGAAAGACAGAGGCTAACTACTCACAACCCAAGAGATAATTGTACGGGTTGATGAGAACCCTAGAGGCCATGTATTATTAGATCTTCGGCGCTAGGAAACTAGTGGTTGAGTCGGACACATTGTATATTAAGGGAATGCTGAAGAACCCTGGAATGGGACCGAATGCAACAATAAACAGATGGATCGAGAAGATCTTGATGTTTCACTTCAAGTTGAAGCATGTGCCAGGAGAACGATTCGCACTGGATGGACTGTCTCGTAGAGATCCCCAACCAGGCGATGAATTATTTCCGAACTCGGAAGAAGGTTACGATCAGAATGTGCCTCCGGAAGACCATGAAGATGTGGACACTAGTGGTCCACAACCCTTGGAATTCAAAGAGTTCAAGCATTTGATAGATACTAGGGTGGATACTTGCAGATTAGTGGGGCAGAGGCTAGCAGAGAGAGTTGATAGCCCTGAGATTCTGGTGGCCAGGATTTGAAGCAGACGTAGACTGGTATGTCAAGACATGTCACCTGTGTCAGACACGCCAACATACGATGTTGAAAATCCCACCAGTAGTCACTCATACCCCTAGCTTGTTCCAATGGTCCATATAGACGTCATGAACATGGGTTCATGTCCAACAAGTGTAGCCTAGTGGTTGACACTAGAGATTCACTATCAACTTGGGTGGAAGGCAGACCACTGACGAGAGACACGGCACAAGCACTAGGACTATTCCTACTAGAAGACATCATCTGCCGCTGGGGTTGTCCGAAATTATTCGTGACGGATAATGCGCCTCAGTTTAAAGCAGCGGTAGCATGGTTGGAAGAGAAATATGGCATACCGAACACACAGGTGTCACCGTATAACTCTCAAGGCAATGGGAAGGTTGAAAACGGGCACTTTCCTATGAGGCAGTCCTTGTTCAAAGCAACGGGTGGAAATCCATCGAAATGGTTCTATTTCTTCCACCTGGTGTTATGGGCAGATAGGATTACGATTAGGAAAGGGCTAGGATGCTCCCCGTTCTTCATGGTAACAGGAGCGCACCCAATATTGCCTCTGGATATCGAAGAAGCCACCTGGCTAGTAGACTTACCAGGGAGACCGTTAACGATGCGGAAGTTGTGGGATATCGAGCCCAGGCACTGGCAAAGCATGTATCGCATGTGGAAGCAATGAGAGCTAGGGTGGACCACGCTAAACACATATCTGTACGAAAGTATGAGAGATACCACGAACACACTATTAAGAACTATGACTTCCAACCAGGAAGACTAGTCTTAGTGAGGTTCACACAGTTCGAGAAGACTGTGAGCGGCAAAATGAAACCAAGATACCTAGGACCCATGGTCGTAATCAGATGAACCAAAGGGGAGCATATCTTGTGGCAGAAATGAATGGTGCGATGTTCCAAGAAAGGATAGCCGCGTTCCACGTGATTCCTTACGAAGCTAGACATAGCATTCAAATTCCGGCCAAAATTCGCGGTTCATAGATATCTCAGAGGAAACACTAGCTGAGCTCGTGGATGACGACCCGATCACCTCTAGTTCAAAAGTATCTAAGAAATACAAAGGCAAAGACCTGTTATCCGACAAAGTACGCCTACGGGTAACGCCAGAGGATTTCGAAGATTCTGAGACGTCTGAAAGAAGGCGAAGAGGAAGAGGAGCCATTTGGCTTGGATGACGAACCCGAAGAACAGGGTCCTAGGAAGTCCAAGTGAGCACAATCCTAGCGAGTTTGCCTACATGGTAACTTGGCGGCAAGACAAGCTAGGAGACTGACTAGTTAGCTAGGAAGCAAGAGAATCGGAGGACGACACACTTCGCAGTGGATGGGAAACGGAAGACTTGAAGGCCACCGTGCCTGGGAGTCAACTGCTGCAAGCGAGTGACCACGATGCCAGTAACGTTGGCACCAAAAAGCAGACTCTTGAGTTCAGTGTGGAGCCCAAGGAGCTTGTTGATATCGGTCATAGACATGATACGGTCGTGGACGCGAGCGAAGTGAGTGTCAAAATAGGTCCGACGCAGATGAGTGAACGCGTCCTGGAGGGTCAGCTGATCTGGATGGTACTTGTCACGACCGAAAGGTTGCACTAGGACTCAGTGTTGTCCTTAAGAGTTAAGACTTAAGTTAAGTTAAGGCTTAATTACCCCTTAATATTAAGACTTAGCTTCAAGCTTCGGTACCGTTAAGCCTTAATTAAGACTTATTGATGGCAATTACATCATTTTTTCTTCGCATCTTCTTCTTCAATGCTGCCCACCTCATCTGGAAAATGGCCCAGGTCTGCCGGTGTCTGTAAGGTCTGTGACAGACTGGGGCAGTCTGTGACAGACCGTACAGACACGTACAGACACTCCACAGACACCGATAGTACAAAGGTCATTCCAGATGCTGCGACCCTCTGATAGAGTTCTTTCACCAAGGAACAAAGCATAACATGGCACATTTCAATGCCTACTGCTGGGCTTGTATTGCCCTCTATCACCCAGACAATGTCCCCATTCCAATTGACATTGACAGTGATGACGACTGGGAGGAGAGGGCAGCCTTAGCTCTTCTGGATGGGAGCTGGTTTACGGCTGATTGTGCAGTAGCTACTTACGATCTGACGTAGAAAAAAATTGAGCACCCCTTAACTTAAGCCTTAATATGCCCTTAATATTAAGGCGTAATTAGGTGTTAAGGCCTTAACAAAAAGATTTACCCTTATTAACACCTTAAGTGACAACACTGCTAGGACTAGTCAGAAGGGAAGAATAACCCACTAGCTGCAAACGTACCGATGGGATAGGTGCATAGTTGTGCATAGAAGCTGGTCTCGTTGAGCCCAAGGCAGTCCTCGATCGAGCGACGCTCGCAATAGTGACAGCCTGACCAAACGAGTAACAGATGCAAGGGAGACCAGCACGGACACAGTGACGACAAGCGGCTTCGGGCTAGCGCAAAGAATTAGCACAGGCATAGGCCTAACTAGTACTGGGCGAACACACCCGATTGTCCTCTAGCATGGCTAGAGTAAACTGTTCGAGCTCATTCGTAGGGAAAGGCACCATTTTGGTAGCTGAAAGACGGAAGGGATGAAGGAACTGAGCGTCCTAGGAAAATTTTGCGAGCTTGAAATACGGTCGAGGAATGCCGATCCTAGTAGATCGAGATCTAGATTATCAATAGTTGCCCGATCTACCACGTTAAAAGTCTAAATTGACAGATGACGAGATAGATGGGATCGACGACGGCTCATGAAAGTTCCTAGGAATGTGAAAACGAGAGCATGGACCATTAAAAAGTACTGTTGAGAGTACAGGACGACTAGTTGAATAGGCGATGGTAGAATAAGCTAGGCACGATATCGAGGCTACTAGCTAGGGACATTTAAGCTTCGGGACTGTAAAAAGCGCTTAACAGAAGGTGAAACAACCTAGCAGCAAGCACGTACCATTCCCACGCAACTTTCATCGTCGGCCATCTCGGCGTCTTGGTCGATCTCCATGCAAAGATGGGTTAGCTCCTTCTCCAGGTATCCGTGCATGGTAAAGAAGTGGCACAGGCTGTATCCACAAACATACAACTGGCGATGAAGGAAACGTTCGCACAGTTTGGCGGACTCAGCATCGCGACCATCAAGGTCGGTAGCACTAGGATGGCCTCGGTCTGATCTAGTATGCCTAGACTGAGGTCGGTCGTAAGGTCTAGGGGACGGTTGAGTTCCTAGGACCAGGAATCCATGATGAGAAACATACTAGGGATAGCGTAGTCCTGCTCAGCGTCCGTGTTGGGAGCATGGCGTGAGCTGCGGCGGCGTTTCCTAGAAACAGGAGCGGGAGTTTCGACGATTTCGGCTTCGCCTTCTGAATTGGTCGAAACAGTGTCAGGGTGTAGCGGAATAATGATGCACATCAGCAGCAGCCTTAGCTTCAGCCTGTGTGAAATCGAGGATCAGGCCAGGAACTTGCAAGAACGCTAGCAAGACAACCTTGTGTTTGCGTTTAGCCTCTTTGGCTTCCTTGACTTCCTCGGCTTTCTCAGTCGAAGAGGATTTCTGAAGGAAGCGGTCAGTAAACTCCTAGGGGAACTAGGAAGGAGAAATCCTACCTTGGGCGTGGAAGAATTGTAATAGGGTCATCTAGGATGATAACCTCGTGTTTCTTGCAATCTGCATGGGCGGCGGTATCCTTGGTTTCTTTGTCGCGAATTTCCCGCCTTGGCCTTGAGACTACAGTCAGCCTCGGCATGAACGTCGCTCCCGCAAAAGAGACAGACTGATGGCTAAGAGAAAAATGAGAGCTAGCGCGATTTGGATCGAGCTAGAAATACCTTGTCAAGTTGGCGGTGTCGCTAGGCGGTGTGGGCTTGGAACATGTCTTGAATACTGGACATGTGGAGACGGGCAGTCGAAACTTTTGCTCACGGACGGCTAGGTTGACCAGTTCACGAAGACGGTACAAGCCTTCCTTGACGAGCTTGCGGTCCTTGTGAAGCAAGCTTTCTTTGTACAAAACCGTGCTAGCGCAAAAATATGGATGAGCTAGGAAGAAATACTTGAGAACAGGACATACGGCGTGGTCAATGGCAGCATTGAGAGTAACATGCTTCGAGGTTATGGACAGAGCTGTGATATCCATAACAACCCTCATAATCCTGAAGGGCAGTAAGGAAAGAGGACCCAGCAATTTGCAAAGCAGATTCAGGGGGAGCAGGAGCCATAGAGAAATAGAGCGGGGGGATTTCTGACAATGGTTGGAAAAACCCTAGGGCATTTTTATAGCACCGGGACGAAAAATCCTGAAGGCTTGAAAACATATCCATGGCGAACCAAAGGGGATTCCTAGCTATGTTTAGGCGATGCCTAGCTACTTTACACAAGAATTCATCAACCGGGGACGGTTGATATTTAGTGAGGGGGAGAGGGCTGCCACGAGAACATTGCTAGTGTGACATTAGTCGAGATCCACGGAGCTAGTACAAATTCCACAAGCCTAGGATGACATTTGTCAGGAGACTTAAGTCAGACAGGAGAATTTTGCGAAATTTCGGAGCTGGCGTCGGTACAGAAGGCTAGATAGACGCGTACATCAAGCGCGGTCCTAGTTTGGAAGATTAAAGTACAGCATATTGATGATGGAAGCCTAGGCATCAGCCAAGCACGCGTGACCAAAGATCTTAGAGATTATTGATCCGTCAGCTAGCTAGACAAATCTAGGGTTTCAAGCAATCAAAGCGCGCTAGGATCTTCAGAAGACAGGAAAATACATCTAGCAGCCAAAAGAAGATAGGATTTGATGGAACTAGCACACATGGGCGTGTACGACTACGAGCTAGGGATTGAAAAATGTGATGGCATACGAAACAATGTTGTTTCATGTGATGAAGACACCATATAAGACTAGCTCTATTCCTAGGAAGAAAGCAATGTGTTATTATGAGTCTAGATATGGCTAGGGCAAGCACGAGTACTACAGTGAGAAGACTTAGTATCGTTGAGACAAAAATTGTCCTAGTGATCGGATCACAGATGACTAATATTGATGACACACACCTAAGCGAAAAACTCACTAAGTCGAACTTCGAGTTCACTTAAAAGTAGTCGCTAAATTTCACACAATACAAATCCAAGAAAAGTTGGTGTTCATTCTAGCTACTACAAGGTAGTCTAGGAACACAGACAGAGGCTAGCGAGTCAGCTCATATGCCTATGATTATGCATAATCTTCAGGGGGGACCCCACTGCCTTAATGCGTAATCTTTCGGAGTCCCCACACAGCCCCAAGGCTTACATACATCGTTGTTCAGCCATTGTGACAGCTCCTTGGCATCTTGTATTTGATCCCGCAGAGACGTTCCTACTGCCGTCGGAGCTTGAAATCCAAAGGCGCGGGCACGTGATTGGTCCGCCAAATCTGGTGCACAAAATTTCGTTTTTTTAGTGCCCTTGCAGGCGGGTTTTCCCGCACGTTTTGAGCTCCAAATGAAGACTAAATAAACCGCTGTATACCTATACTATTTCCCATGCTGCGCAGGCCGTGGATGGCCGTCGCTGTTGACCACAATGCCCACCCCTTCCGGTGTTGCAGGGCTGCAGAGCCGGGCCGTAGGCTCTCGAAATGGGTCGGTGGACCGTGTAGGGGCAGAATGAATGATTCGCAAATATTATTGGATCGAGTCCCGGGCCATAGAGTGCGAAAAGGGCAAGAAAAATAGAGTAAAAGGGTGAGAAAATGTTGTGTGAAGAAGGTGGAGTTGTGAGGCAAGTTTCGATGGTTTGGGTGGCTAAAGAGCCCACTGGCGACGTTCCAGAGAGGAGGGGCGAGGAGCTCGGTGCTGCCTCTGGGCGTTTGCCCTACACTGGCCGCTGGTGTTGTAGTACGAGGCTGAAAAGTCGTGATGTGGCATTGTTTATCTACAAACAAATGCTGTAACTGAGGATAAAAAATAAAGTACTGCAAAGTCGAAACCAGTGTGTGGAAAAGAGTTCACACACCGGCCGTCAACCCTGCAACACCGGTCCATTGTGTGCCCCCCGCTGCTCCTAGTTGTCGTCATCCGCATCTGGGTCATCATCCATCTCGTCCAATTCCTCTTGCGATAGCACCCTCAGTTCCTGGACGTTTCTCCGGCCCACTGGCCCTGTATTTCGCCTGCACACGAAATTGCCTTATTCGGCTCCCTTCCATGTTCCCCCTGGCTCGATACTTCAGATAGCAATGGTGGCATGGTTGTATCATTCCTGCCTCCAGTTTCAGAGGGATTCATGAAGGGGATGGTCAAGACTTACCCTCACAATTTCTGTAGGGACCCACGTGAACATCATCCACTGCCTCTTCCCAATCTGGCGACGCGTCCTCATCGCGTTGCACCACCATTTCAGCAGCATCAGGAC
Source organism: Mycena olivaceomarginata (assembly GCA_029378375.1). Lineage (NCBI taxonomy): Eukaryota > Fungi > Basidiomycota > Agaricomycetes > Agaricales > Mycenaceae > Mycena > Mycena olivaceomarginata. Next base: position 87,645 of record JARKIC010001792.1, on the reverse strand, counting down.
ATTCAGAAACCTGTTCTGGCCCTTGTACTCCATACACACCCAATCGGACGGGCCCTTTTCATGCATTATTGGGTGGTTTTGGTTCTCCAGCTGGGATTGATCTCGATCCACCAAACCCAGAATTCTTGCCAAATGTGCTTGCGTCTTGACCTCGGGGGTGTGATTGCGCGCTCGTCCCACCCAGTCGCTGACTGCCTGTGGTCTCTTCTTCGCTGGCCAGCTTTGTTTCTATAGCATTCACATCATTCATCAGCGCTGTCGACGGAGATTAAGCTTTTACTCACGCTGCCAGCGAAGCCTGCCGTTTCTTCTCTCGACCACCACAACCGCACAGGACGTTCCATGAATCCCCATAATCCTTGGCCTCCCAGCTCCCTCTGCGCCTTCAGTGCCCATTGATTCTTTGCCGCCGTCCCTTTCGCCTTGGCGGTGTTCCCCCCCGACACCTTGGATGCCACCTCAGCCTCGCTCGCCTCATCCCCGGTCTTGTTATCACTATTGTTCGCCTCCTCCGGCTCTTCCTCTACCTGCTTCTTGGATCTTTTCCCCCCCTTCCCAGACTTTCACTTTCCTTGTGTTCCGCCTTGCGTTTCGTTGGTGCGACCGTGCCACCCCACAGTGTTTCCTTCTCGGCGTTGTCGAGACCGAGGCCCTTGAGCAGGTAGTAGTTGCGGGTGGCGTTGTTCTCACGTTCTAGCTGCTCCACATTGAGTGTCTTCAACATCTCAATCTTCTCCGCCTGCTCCTCTGCTGACATCGCCTCTAACCGTAGCACCATGTCACCTATCAATGGTGCCGCGAACTCAGTGCCATACTGGTTTACAACTGGTCCAACGGCCATTCCGAGTCCCGGATAAACGGCACCTGCTGCCGCCCCTGCCGCCTGGACCAGTTCGTCTGAGAATTCGAGGTCGTCAAGCCCCGGTGGCATGGACAAATCTACCGGCGATCCCACCATCGCATGGATGTCGGCATCGCTGAACGTGTCCGTCACAACCAACGCCTATGGCTGGCGCAGGCAGCGGTAACGTCAGCGTCCAAACGGCTGGTGTAACCGCTGCCGTCTGCGGTACTGGTGCGACTGGTGGACTGACAGGCTCTGGGTTCGCGTCGGGGTTTGGGCGGGTGTCGTGTGCTCGGCGGGGGTTTGCGTTCGCCTCTGCCGCTCCCTCCTCGGGTCCGGTATTCGTCTACAAGCCTCCAATTGTTACAGATTTCCTCAATGTTAATGAAAAGACCAAGACGTACGCGCTCCCCACACAAATTTGCTGAATTTTCTCATCACCTCCGCCAGCATCGCAGGCGTTTCTGGTGTCACCCCCGGCATGCATACTGAATGCGTCTCAGTCAAGATTACCTGACGGTGCTCTGATACACAACTCACCTCATACTGTACACGTCGGGCCTTTCCCCTTCTGTTTTCACTTGCCCGACAAGCAAAAAATATCTCGTAGCCTGTGTGCGCTGCCAACCCCTTACGAAGTGGCCCGACAAGAGTCGAGAATTGCGATCGCGCACTACCAATGTGTCAGGTCATGTCGGGCTACAGATCTGGCTTACTCACTTCTCCAGATCTTCGTCTTCTAGGGCCGGCAAGCCCTCGAGCGCGTCCTCGTATCTTTCGAGGAGTTCTGCGTGCTCGGCTTCCGTTTCTTCCTTCACGCGCGTCTGCACCTCCTGGGGCTCAGCAGCCAATAATTCTCGAGCAACCGTCGCACGCAGAGTCAGATGCAACTTCGCCGGCACTCCTTCCTTCCGGTCATTAACCCCTGGGTGACCTTCTCCTTAAAGTCTTCGTGTTGCATGTAGTACTGATAATCTGCGAGTCTTTTCGGCGGAGGATTGGCAGGCGTACGGAATCTGGTTAACCACTTGGCCCACGGGTTGCCATTGATTCCAGCGGCCTTTTTCTGGTGGCCTAACCAGTGTTTGATTTGCTGAAAGCCAGTGAGCTCTTCAGTCTTTTAACTGGCCCTCGACGTGCATGACTTACGGCCTCAGTGTCCTTCATGATCTTTTCCTTCAGCTATTCCTCCTCTGCGTTCACCGGCCTTTCCGAGTAGTCCGTGGAATTGTTCGCATCGGGGTCCTTAGTCAAAGGCAGGCGCCATGGGAATGCTGCCCAATATTCAACGAAGATTTGGGACCAAATGTGACGTGTCTTCCCGCGCTTGGATGCGTCCGCGTACCTGGAGTAGAAGGTATTGAGCAGGAGCTCTCCCCGCTTGCCTTGGAATGGGCTTGGTTTGCTGGGTTTTCTCTTCTGTTTATCTGCCATACTTTGGACGCGTCGGCAGTAATCCAAAATCAAAGTCAGCTATTGACCAACAAATAACTCCATACATCATGTGACCTCTACCAGAAGTTAATCCAGAGACTGCAGCTGCCGTCAGAATTTCTGCCCAACGTGCTGCGAAGTTGGTGGTCAATGCTTGAGCAGAGCGTGATGCCCAGCGCTGTGAGGTCTCTGAGCATGCTACACATCGCTCGTTGCCTCATGGCCCCTGCGAACCATCTGCACGACTGACAGGACGAGCTCGGACGTACGCGACGGATCTTCCTAAACAGGATTCCACGTTACCAGAAGCAGCTTCCGAACGAGACCAATGCTCTCCCACACCATTTGCATCGTCTCCCCCCGCTATTCGACCTCACTCCTGCACCATCGTCGCCCGGATACGACTTCCCCACGATCCGGGACTCTCGACGCCTTCCTACGACGCGACACCCCCAAGAACCCGGTGCTCCCCACAACGCGAACTGTGTTCGTCACTACTCGGTGTCCACCAACAGGATACGACCGGTCCCCTGGCGCGGGGACCCCGGACGCTCTCTCACACCGGACGGACCTACCGTGTGCCTGACGCCGACCCATCGGACGAGGCGGATGATATCTGGCCTCACTGTGCCTCGCGTGCACCCAGAGACGATCGGTCACCTCAGCAGAGGCACCTGTTCTCCTGCCGTATATGCACCCCGAAACACCTTATGACGTCCCCTGCCCCCTGAAAACACCTGCGACCCGCATGGCACCTCTGGAAACGTGGGAAGTCGTCGAGGAGGTATAAAAGGGAGCACATTTAGTAGGAGTAGTCAGTACCTTCCGGCCTGGAGAAGTAACTTTCGGGGTGTTCCCCCCACTTTCTGTACCGTTCTCAGCTCATCTAAAGGGGTACTCCCAGCCTTCCCCGACCTCATACCTCTCGTGCACCCTCCTCCTCGCCCACTGCCGGAGGAAGGCCACACATCTTACATTCACTCGTTTCATCGGCATCTCACCTCTCACACCTCCATCAGCAGGGTCCCTCCTCACCGGACCCGGTGTCACCATCCCAGGCTTCCTCGATTAGGATCACTGTTCTTGCGAGCCACGCTCTTTAGAAAACAGGCCCGGAGAGAAGCCATCACATACAAATCGCCGTCCATAGCCAACGAGACCAACCGTCTCGCCGTCGACCGAACAACATTGGTGTCATCGTCTGTGCGACACAACATCGCATCTCCAGCCCTGGTTCTAAGGGGAAGAGTGCACGAAGGAAAGCAGACAGGGCAACACATTTAGAGTCCAGTACTCTCGTACAGGGAACCAGGTTTAGGCATTCACACCTTCTTTACCGTTTTCACTAACAACAGGTCCGCCACACATGTCCACACTTAGGAGACAAACGGTCTCCACGATCCGCTGTTCACACACACACACACCCATCGCTCATACAAGGCCGATTCGCACACCGACCTTCCACTCTATCATTAGACTGTACCTTCCCCTCTAGAGGACGAGCGTAGTCGAATTCGAATCACATATCTTTCGATACCAACACCACGGTCCTGATCACAGTGTTCGACGCTCTTGCTCACGACGGGCTTGAGCCTCAGCATCATTGCGGTATGGTGTTCGCAACTGAGACGTCGCTCCGATGCCTGTTGTGAACCCAGCGGAAAAGGCCGGCGGCGGAGTATTGTGTAAACGAGTAGCGGCGTTCCTCCGAAGCTATACCAACATTGGAGTGCCGTAGGATGGCAGATGGAATGAGAATTGTTGAGCCAGGAGGAATGGATGACGAGGCAAAGGTCCCAAAGCACCAAATGTCCGCCGCGCCGTGGGTCAAACGCGCCAAGAGCGGTGATGGCGCACCATCCCCATGTCAGATTGAGTGCGTCAGTGTGCGGAAAGGTGATGGTGGCGGGACCGAAGTTGAACGTCACCGCTGCGAATGCGGAGACTTCGCGAGGGAAGTTGCAGATGAGACCTGAGTTGCGGGCAACAAGGGCGTCCAGCGTTTCCGTGTAGAGCGCGTGCACAACCGAATTCCAGGTACGAAAGAGACCTGCGCAAGGATCAACACCAGCCAAACCATATTGTATAACAGACGTACCATTGGCAAAACCCAGCGATACGCATGAAACACTGCAGCACAAATAACTCGCGCATGACTCTTGGAGGACGGCGGTGAGAGTTAGGTTGCCTGTGTTGGAAGTCGAGTCTCGACCCCCGGAAATCGGCCCGTAGTCATTATGTAACATCATCAATCTTCCTTGTCTTTGTACTCGTCGCACCCGTTGCTTCACCCTCTGGGATCCAATCTCCAACAGCCTGGGACCTGGATAGGAACAATTGATAAGTGAATAATGCATTAGCAGAATAGATTCAACGAAACGCACCTGTTGTCCACCGCCAAATGAAACCTCCGGCGCTAACTCTGGGGAAAGTCCCACGGCATCCAATGTGCCGGTCGAGGTGTAACGCAGGGTTACCGCAGGTGCTTTCCAGATGATTTGCGGCTTCTTCGGTGAGACGGAGATACTCGGGATCATTGGGGCGGCCGCCCAAGACTGCGATCACACGACCCTTTCGGTCAACCAGAGGGCGCGAACTCCTAAAAAGGCGGGTCAGGAGAGGAAAGGACGGAAGTCGAAATTAAGCCCGCACCTCCCGTCCCATTGCACAATCTGCATTCCAAAATTGTCAGTCAGTTCGTTGAGGCCCATACTCTCTCAGGTTGGCAGGCTTGTCGCGAATACCGTAGACGTCACCGTGTAGTCGCGTGGACTGGTGTTGATGTGGATCGGCTGCGCATTAGCAACATGATGTTGGACAACTCCTTTGAGACGAGTGCCGAGAAGTTCTTGTCGATGGGCACGGTGTGCTGTGCGGGTGCGGCTGCTGCAGTCAATCGACTCGTCCAGAGGCCGAGTAAGATGAGCGGAGCGGACTGAGAGCGCGTGCGGAGCGAGCCGCTAGTGGCGCGACGGGGAGATAGGGAGCGGGATCGGCCAGAAGGAACCGTGATAGGGTGATCATCAAGAGCGTTCTCAATGATGTTGTCGTTGCAAACACGAGCAGTTTGCACGTGGTCGAAGACGTCGAAGTTGTCAAGGATGATGGCGCCGTGGAGGGAGAACTCCTTACCGGATCAGAGAGTACCTGAGGTGGCATGATGAGTAACAGGGACTGACAAATGGAAAGGGAGGCGCGGAGCGGAGAAGTTGACCCGCCGCTCCAAGGGCGGAGTGATGGCGGGGCTGACAAATGGGAAGGGAGCCGCAGAGGAAGTTGACCCACCGCTCCAAGGGCGGAGTGATGGCGGGGCTGACAAATGGGAAGGGAGCCGCAGAGAAGTCGACCCGCCGCTCCAAGGGCGGAGTGATGGCGGGGCTGTGACAGAGGAACAGAGCACCGCAGGCCACTCCAGTGGCAGAGGTGAAGGCAACACGGCTTACCTGGGGTAGGCATACGGACGAAGAAATGGGAGGAACTTGAGAATGAGAAGGGCCGATTGGAGACAGGGTTTTTAAAAGCCAAAATTCAGGGATTCAGGGGCGTCTGCAGCTGTATTTGTCGGGGGCTTGTTCTGGCTCCTTTCACTCAAACGGTTGGCTAGACAAATATATTTGAAGGGTCGCCGCGCCGTGCCTTCTCGGCTGTGGTACGCCAGACTGGGCGCGTAGCAGCGGACAATGTTACAGGGGGTAGTGGCTGGCTCTCTGTGCCTCGGGTGCGAGGGGAGCGGTGGGGTGGCCCGGCGATTTTCTGGCGGGTGAAACAGATGGCGGGTGTCGTGTTCTGGCGCCCTCCGCCAACGTGAGGATTGATGGCTCGAAGAGGCTCAGGCAGGGGGAAGACCCCAACGTCAGGGCGGATTGTCGAGGGGAAATTGATAAATTTTTAAGGGGTTCTGGATGAAATATGAGTCGACCTATTACCAAAGAAACAAGGCTGGCTCATACTGTTACTCTGAAGAACGAGTGCGCCGGTGGCATCGAGGACCCAGGGACGCGCTGGAGAAGACCCACGGAACTCGGCCATTGTGGGGCGAGACCATGAGCTCGTTTCTGCAAAGAAAAAGAATTAGAAACTGAGACCTGGGTTGGAGATTCGTTGACAACGCACCGTGTTTGCCATTCATGTTGTTGTTCATGCTGGAGGGAGGAATTAGAAGGTGTCTCCCCGTACTAGGTGGCCTGCACTTGATACAGGGATGAACACTTGGTGGGGAACGAAAATGAGTGATCGATGATCTAATGCTGATGGTTCATCGATGATCCGCAGTCAACGCATTCTCACTTGAACATCACCAGTGGGTGTCTACCCCTGCTCTATACTGTGCAGGTACTACCCTATACTGTAGATGGATACCTATCCTGAAATTGACAGTTTTTTTGGAATCTTTTGGTCTCTCAATGGGTGATCTTAAAGACAGTTTCGTGACAGCGGGGATCAATACCAAAGCAGACTTGATCAAGATCGCAAACTGGAATGCGCCGCAAATCCTTGGCTACTTTCGCAACCACTTTCACGTGGATGGCAAATGTGAGCCACTGAAGTCCTTCCCACATATGCTCTGTACATGCGCCTCGCGCACGAGAGTTGTGTTTGTGGGAGATGCGAGGACCCGCTTCCAAACAAGAGGATGTGCGGCAGTGAGCCTTTTTGCGCTATCTGCCTCATTTTTTAATCATATTGTTTGACTGTAGTTGATGGTGCCATCGACCGGACCGGCCAGACGATCTCTATCGTGCCATCGACCAGACCGTCCAGATGAAAGCGGAAAGCCGATTGATCGCATTGCGAATTTGTGGTGAATATTCCTTGAGTGTTCAAGCTCTAAACTGATATTTTACATAGCTTATCTAGTCGCCCGTGTATCTGCTCTATTTTGCCTGTAATCGAGTTCATTTCGTTCTGTGCGATACACTGTTGATGATGTGCTGAATTGATGCGGGTCAAGACATTGCCAAGTCACGAATCGATCAACAATCAAGATATTGACTCTACAGACGCGCCCTGATGTTGTGAAAGCCCTCGCTGATCGCGCCGTGCCCAGCCTTGACCCACCAGCATTCAACAACCTCTCCATCCGTACTCGCGCATGTCTGGATGCCTGAAAATTGGTTGGTGGTGCAATGCGTGCTGGGATGGGTGCAGAGACTGCGACAGGACATGAATTTGCTGTGGGGTACTGTGAGCGCCAGACAAATGGGACAAGGAGAAACCGCACTTATCACAAATGAATTCTAGGTACTTGAGCCAGACCACCAGACGCAATGTGGAGATGAAGCGGTCGACAAACTGTGCGTCGTCGTACGACTCCATTGACAATGTGGTGGAAAGAACCAGAAGCCGATGATCCATTTGTTTAGTGACCCGATGGTCGCTTTGTTGACTTGCCAAGAGTTCGCGTCTCATCCCTCCCGCAAAAGATGTCGTCCGCACGGAAATTCAAGAGCAAGCCGCGGACCATGCTGGTGGGTGCGCCAGGCATCAACTCGATAACCTTGCAGTCGCAGGATTCACACCGGGTTAGGACCCGTAGGACGGTCGTTGCTGGAGCGGTGGCAGACGAAAACACACCGATCCCTGCCCCGCTATATTTTGAGGAGGACCTTACAACACAGGCTGCCTGCACCGCGGAGGATTTCAGCTGGGATTTGGGTTCTGATGCGGTTAACTCAGCTCCAGATGTGAACATCGATTCGGGCATAGAGGTGGTGGTCGTCGGGAGGTCCAAGAATTCTGTGAGTCTGGTTTTTTTTTGTTTGGGTAGAGAGATTGAGGGTACTGACCGCGTGAACACAGGATCGTCCACTGGACACCTGGTGTCCGTTCACCAATGAATATGTCAGCGAGTCCTTGTGTCGCGAGGGCCGTGGCACGCGAAGGTTTATCGCCAATGTGCGGGAGTGGCATGCATAGATCCCGACTGGCAGTGCTCCAATCGCGTGTGCACGGGTGTACCAGAGTACCGTTGTTCCGACTCGGTATGTTTCGACGAGGTCATGCATTGCTCAACTTGCATCGTGGCCGCTCACGCGTCTCATCCGACGCACTTGATTGAGGTATGTCAACAAGTAACAGCCTGCCGTTAAATGGCTGATGCAATGGAATAGAAGTGGAATGGGTGATGCTTTGTTCGATCGCGCACTCTTTTGCGCTCTTTGGGGCTGCGCGTTCAGCTGAGGCACCCGCCAGGGGTGGTTTGCCCTCAGAGGAAGGCCACGGCTGCAGATTTCGTCCTGTACGATTTCACAGGTGTTCACGAGCTGGCTGTGGACTTCTGCGGCTGCACGAGGTCGCGGTGACAGACCTGGTATTGGGGCACCCGAGCATTTATTCAAATCTGTTCGAGTTGCAACATACTATAATGTACTTCATTACATTACGACGTCATCTCACGAGGGCTATTGCTGGCCTGAGCAGTTAGCTAAAAGGGGTATAATGTGTCCACGAACCATTAGAAAGGCGCTGGACGACAATCCTGGTAAAGGGTTGAAGTGGGGAAGTCGCTAATGGAGCAATCGCGGAAAGTGTCTTACCATCCTGGAAAACGGATTGGGGCTACTGCACATCCCTGACTAAGGGCATATTACGAGGGAACACCCTTCTGAACCAGAGGGATCATTGTTAGGCATCATCTGACGTCTCCAGAACTGCCAAGAGAGAGCTGGACTTGGTCGATCTACCAATTGACTAAGAAACCACACTCGGGTACTGGGAAGCGGCGGCTATCACGATTTTCAGACAAATCACTTAAGCGGTTCAAGGCGGAACCATTTGGGCGGATGGTTACCAAGGAGGTAACGGAGTGCTGACGGGGAGGTCGGCTGAAAGTTGACATATCAACAATATCCATCACGATCGTTCTAAGCGATGTAGATCTTGACTCATCGTTAAGCTCAGCTTGTTGATGTTTCTTATAAATCTCTCTCAATTTACTAATTGCTTGATATTCTGACAGGAGTTCATCGGCTAGCTGCAATACCACTAGTCATATACCCTGAACCCTATTGCTCGTTTGTATCAGTCTCATTTATATTTAGAATCCTGTAACGTATTTAAGTGGATGGTTATGGGAGGAACACCAGTGAATCTCACCCCACCTGTTGGACGCGAAGTTACTAGACTTCACGCTTAACCAGTAGAGTAGTCATTCATCCGGAGGACACCCAGAAGCTATACCAAGTTTTGTTTGTTTTCCCTGTTTGAATATTATCTGTGTTGGATTTGGATCTTATAAACAACGCGTGGACATATTGGATAAACGGAACGGACACGTGGAATATAAGGAAACAGATTGGACTTGACAATTGGTTGTAATCTCGCAAGGATTAGCAATCGCGGATACTATTTGGAATCGGGATTCATAAGAATCACTTGCTTTACGCATCGGAGTACTATCTCCAAACCTAGACCCACATCATACAAAACCGTTGAACATAAAATCTCGTCTGTCTATCGCGATTGCGCCTAGAACAGATTCGAGCAAGTTTTATCTATACGACTTGTAGGCCTGTAAAGTCTTGCTTCTCAAAGAGAACTAAAGTTCAAATTGCCACAATCTATACTGGATTGGAACCCCGAACTTGGCACGAGGACTATAGTGTTTGAGTTGTGTCGGAAAAATCGGGGGAAAGGTGCTAAGGGCTTGGCAATGCCTTGGAAGGCCTAAAGATCACGTCAGCCTTGGAAGCACCCTGATACGCGAGAGTCGGCATTGAAATGCCTTGGAATATCTGGTTGAATTATTGGAAGGCGTTACAATATGGTGTATAAATATTAATTCCAAGGGAGAAAAAATGTGAACGGCTTCTTTTTGCCTATTTAATATCTTACCAACCACGAGGTTTGAACCACCAACCAGTTCCATGATGAAGACTGATGTTATGAGCCACATCCATAACCACTACATCAAGTAGGCTTTATATATATACTATTTGTCGTGTTACTTTATCCATTTACAGGCTCGGTTGGCAACAAAAAGAAGATTGCGAACTTGTGTGTCAATACAAGGCTCGAACTAGGTAGTTTCCCTACTTAGCTCTCCTCCCCTTGTTTGCATTTGGACCTCCCGTTCCTCCTCCTCTCTGTTAGCAATTCTCTCAGTGCTTCCAGGATCTGACCGTAATCTGCAATCCTCAATCACTACGTAGGCCAGCAACCAGTCACGAATGATTCAAGGTATATTCCTGTCGAAAAACAACAGTACAACAGTAGACGGGGTGGTGGAAATACAATCACAGTGGATGGAGAGGGCGGTACATACATAAGGTCATAACAACAAAACAGTCTCACAGCAAACACACAGATAGATGCCCCACCTAACTCGCCCACCGCCCCCTCTCCGCCAAGACCGCCACACCACAATGTGCCCCACGCACCCAAGGGCCCCGCACAGTCCCAGCACACTGCTGAACGGGCACCTGTAGACACCACCCACCACCTGATATACCAGGCAAGACTATACACGAACGTTGCCTGGTATTTCAGGGAAAATCGAGTTCCATGGAAACACCTCCACGACATCCATCCGCGCCAAATTTTGGCAGAAACACCACTTTCCACTGTTTCCACCACCCTTATCGACCCTTCATTAGCAGGTCAGTAAATTTGTTACCCTTATAAAAACTTCCACCACATCCACCAAACGGATTTTTTGACTGGGAACGTCCTCCACCACATCCACCAAAATGGGGTCAGTGCAATTTTGTGACCCGGAATGCTTCCACCATATCCACCAAAACGGGTCAGTAAATTTTGTGACCCCTGTAAATTCCACCACATCCACCAAAACGGGTCAGTAAATTTTGTGACCCCTGTAAATTCCATCGCATCCACCAACGAAGGGTCAGTAAATTTTGTGGCCCATACAAATTCCACCACATCCATCAAGCAGGGAGTCACTATATCCGAGTCACACATCCACGTGGTATCTCCACCACGTGATACTTCCACCCCATCCACCACCTGGGCAGTCCTGGGGGTATTTCGGCATACCAATGCACGTGACTTCTGGTGATCCTTCCACCACATCCATCTCCTCGCCGAGGACCTATTCCGGTATATTCCGTGCACGTGACACTTCCACCGCATCCACCACTGCTGGCAGTGTAGTAGGGTATTCCAGCATACATGTGCACGTGACTCCTGTCAATCCTTCCACTGCATCCACCTGCTCACCAGCGACCTGTTTTGGGATATTTATGCACGTGACACTTCCACCCCATCCACCACCAGCTGGTGGGCGTATTCTAGCACGCTGGTCTTCCACCTCATCCACCAGTTGCGAGGTGCATTGCACATGCACGTGACATGTATCTTTCCATCCACCTATATTTTTGTATATCCATATACATGACGCTTCCACCAGCTAAGGTAGCAGACAAGCCTTATGACCAGATAGCCTCGAATTGACTTTTCATTAAACCAAAATAAAAATCCTGGCTCAATGATGTTCAGGCCCACCCACCCATAGTCAAAGTTTGTATAAATACGAGGAACTGCGAGACTAGTTCTGAAATGCTTAAACTTGTTTCTCAACATAAATCCTTCGAAATTTTTGAGAACATTCTTCAAATACATTGACAGAAGACTATGGTAACCATGCTTGTCTGTCCACTACCTTATTTCGATATGGCTTCCACCGCATCCACCATCTGGCCCTTCCATGACATCCACCATCGAACACTATATTTTCATGTTTCCACCACATCCACAAGGCTTATTCACATCCATCAGACCAAGAAATTCAATCCCATTGTACGAATATCGGCGTTACAGTGTATGTAGTTGTGAGTAAATATTTTTTTCAAAACGGGCGGCGGCAGCAGCAGAGCGTATGAGGATCCCCAGGGCAAGCCAATGGATGCAGCAGGGTAGGCGAAGGGAGCGGGAGGGACTACTCAGATTCAGAGTCCGACCCCGACCCCGAACCCCCGTCGAACTCGTCGCTGTCCTCGCCCTCCACCTCAGTAAGGGTCTTGGACAGGCTTGGGGGGCTTGGAGGGGCCAGCGGTGCCTGTGTTGGCAGCAGCCATCCATTTGGCTGCCTTCCTAGCCTGCCTGGCCTCGTACTCCACAGACCCCAACCTCGCTCTCTCATCACGAGCATGCTGTTCCGTTTTCCGGCGTCGGATATACCACTGCTTGTTCTGGTAAGACAGCGCAGGGTCATCGAGGTCAGGGGTCGGGGTGCGCTCGTGGGCGGGTGGGGCGGGGTCTATGACATCGACGGGGACGATGGTTTTGCCCTGCCCAACATTCTTGAAGGCAGGCTTCGGCTGGGGACGTGGGGGAGGGGTGGAGGAGGTAAGGTGTCGGAACGGCGCGCGCTTGACCTTCTTCGACTTGGAGTCCTCAGACTCCTCCTCGTCGTTGTCGAGTGCTGCCTTCCTCTTGCGCTTCCTCTTGCCATCAGTCGTCGTCTTCTCCACCACCTCCTTCTCCTTCTCCTTCTCCTTCTCCTTCTCCTTCTCCTTCGCCTTCGCCTTCCCTTTCGCCTTCCCCTTCCCCTTCCCCTTCCCCTTCGCATTCCCCTTCTCCCCACCCTCGGACACCTTCTTCGCCTTCGCCTTCTTCTTCGGCTGCTCTTCCACCACATCCACCACTTCCCCTTCCACCGCATCCACTGCTTTCCTGGCCTTTTTCTTGGCCGGCGCTTCCACCGCATCCATCCCTCCACCACTTCCTCGTCTGTCGTGTCCACCATCTCCTTCGACTTCCGCTTCCTGCTCCCACGAGCAATCTTGCTCGGGCCAGCTGCCACTGGCTTGTCTTCATCCCCCTCTTCCGCCTCCCTTGCCTTCACCGCGTCCCGCTTGCTCTTCCACATCTTGTAGTTCTTCTCCTGCCCGGGGAACTCCTGCAAGAGACGGTGGTGCTCGTCCTCCGCAATGTCGCACCAGCCGGCCGTCCCCAGCCTTGAGTCTGTCCCACATGGTGTTGATGGTGTCCGCCCCACCTGTGCCAAGGTTGGACGTGGCGACCCAGGGCATGTTCTCAACCCATCCAAAGAACCGCACCCCCATCCCGGCCTCGATCTTCTCGCGCACGTTCTTGTACTCCACCGGAACGGTTGTTGTCCCAAACATCTCGTCTGCTCAATCATCAGCTGCATTCGCTGTTTTATCAAGGTGAAACGAAGACTCACTCAAGCCCGATCGGATCATTTCGGCTACTTGGGCCCTTTTATTCTGCCCCTTTGGCTTCACCGCCTTGTCCAATGATGCCCAGCGCTGGAACGTCAGCGGAAGTGCTGTTGTGGGCATCTTGAGGATGTCGGGAACGAACTGGCCTGTGGCGGAATTGCAGTAGAGGCCGGGGGTAATGGTATCGTTGACACTTGCACCGGCGATGACAAAGAAGGACCGCGCGCCCGTGCGTTGCTCCAGGGATTGCATCTATTCCACAGTTAGCTTCCACCACATCCACCTTCCACCGCATCCACTCACCTCCTCGAAGATCTTGTCGCACGTAAATGTCATGTCCTGTGCAGCGGCACGTTTGGTGACGCGCTTCCCGCTCTCACGCTGCTCATCGAACGCAATGAAGTCGGCCTTGAGGGCCTTGAGCTCGTCCTCGGTCCAGGCATCTGCTGGCTCGTCCTTGATGATTGCCTTGACCTGGTGCATGTCAAGGTGCTCGCCCGGTGGCTTGCCTTTTTCAATGTCAGTCAAGAGGTGAATGAAAAAAGCAATTAAAAAACGAACCCTCGTTCAGCTCGGCCGTTTGCCGCCAAACCTTCGCCTTGAACTCATTGTACCCCCGCTTTTTCTTCAACTTCCCCGAGCTCCCCATCATGGCCTTGACATCCTCGAGGGGCACGCCATGCGCAGTTGACAGCTCCGCCGCCTTTGCAGCTGCGTCGGCAAGCCAAGCCTCCAAGGCCTTGGCCACAGCACCGCGTGCATCCTTCCGCTGCTTCCTCCGCAGCTGGAGGGAGTTTGCCATGGCAGCCGCCTTTCCCCTCTCCGGCTCGGCGGCACCCACGTCGTCATCGTCGCTGCCGTTTTCGAGGTCGAGGGGGTCTTCGTCGCTATCATCTGCCCCGTCCTCCTCTGCAATCTTCTTGGGGGGTGGAGGCGGGACAGGCTCCTCTGCGGGTGCCTTGGGAGGCGGGAGCAGGACTCTCCTCCCCCTCCTTCACCGGCTTCTTGGGACGGTGGGGGCGGGACGGGCGGCGGGTCTGGCAAACCGGTGGCGCGCTCCTCCTCCACGGGCATCTGGGGAGGCGGGGTGGGACTCTTCTCCCCCTCCACTGGCTTCTTGGGAGGCAGGGGCGGGACGGGCAGTGGGCCTGGCGAACCGTTGGGGTGCTCCTCCACTGGGCGCCTTGGGAGGCGGGGCAGGACTCTTCTCCCCCTCCTCCACTGACTTCTTGGGAGGCGGGGGTGGGACGGAAGTCTGCGGGAGCAGGACGGAAGTCTGCGGGCGCGGGACGGGCAGCGGGCCTGGCGAACCATTGGGGTGCTCCTCCTCCATGGGCGCTTTGGGAGGCAGGGGAAGGACTCTTCTCCCCCTCCTCCACCGGCTTCTTGGGAGGCGGGGGCGGGACAGCAGTCTGCAGGGGCAGGACAGGCAGGCTTTGCGCACCACCGGGACGGTCCTCCTCCACAGGCTGTTCGGAGGGCTGCTCGGCGAGCTTCTCGCCACGCGAGGGTGACTTGTCACGCTCCTCGTCCTTGGGGACGCTCTTGGCGTGCTCCCACGCTCTGTAGTTGAAACATCAGTAAAATGATTTTCATGTACAAAAAAAAATAACCTTTGTCCTCTTCGCCCAGCTCATCGGGCTCATCATCCTCCTGTGCTTCGGTGTCGTCCTCGTCCTCCGATTCTACGGCTGCCGCCAATTCAACCGGTGGGACCGAGTGTTCGTGTTTCCTTCGGGATGCCGTTTTGGGTTTGGGGGCTTTTGGGGCTTTTGGGGCAGGCTTCGGTGCACCCTTGCTGCTGGATTTGTCGTGTTTGGACTGGGAGCGGGTCGCGCGTGCAGGTGAGTGGTCAGGGGACTCCGCACCCCGGCGAGATCGGGTCGCGGGCGCGTTGGGCTTTCGGCCGCGGGCTGCGGCGCGTGGTGGCATTTTCTAGGATGGATTTTATTATCTTAATATAAAAAATGACTAAAAAACACGTACCTTGGTGGGATTAAATCGAGTGGCGTGGATGTGATGGAGGGAAAGAGAGAAATTTGTCTAAGGCCACTTTCCCATCACGTGTATCAAGCACCGGCATCCCAGCGCCGGCTTCCACCGCATCCACCTTCCACCGCATCCACCCCATACTTACAAGGCAACTTTCACATCTTGGACTTCCACCGCATCCATGGCTGCCAAAATTCGATATATTTGTTGTTGGTATACTTTATACATATATTACTGCGAAGAAAAAAAGTAGCACGAACATGAGACAGGTGGTGGCGTACAGAAAGTTCAATCGTCCCCATCTGACTCAACCTCATACACCAACCGCCCATCCTGGAATTCCTCAGCATCCGAATCCTCTGCCAACCCATCCAAAATACGCAAGACTTCACGGAGCTCGAGGAGGAGATGGTCTCGGCGGCGACGCCGCGCCATATCGGAGAGGTGGGTCCAATCGGGAGGGTCGTGACCGAGCCACATGTCGGAGGCACGCTCTGCCTGCGATATGAGTGCAGCTTCGGCACGAGGGAATCCAGAAGCAAAATGGGTGGCCTGCCGAGCATCCTCCGTTGTCAGAAGCTCTGCAGGCCCCCTCGAGGACATAGCGGTGAACTGGGCGAGTGCCGAAGTGAGGTCACTGTGGACAATGGCCCCGCCTCCAACAGCATAGTAGACAGTGGATGCGGGGGGGGCGAGACGAGGTACCATGCCCGATCATGGGGATGGGTGAAGCCTGGCGAAGGGATGGTGTGCTGGGTGTGCTGGGTGCAGCCTGGCGACGGGATGGTGTGCTGGGTGCTCCAGTCGTGTAGGCAGGGGGAGCAGCACTTGGCGCAGGACGGGGGCGATTGGGTGTCGACGGGGTTGCCAGATGTGAGTAATAGTATGGGGGAGCCGACATCGATGTGCACGAGAATGATCAACACCGTCATGTGATTACGCTTGCACACGAACTCATGTGATTACCCGGCACCACCAAATTTGGTGTATTTCCACCGTGTCCACGGACACCAGACTACACTCAACTAAGCAGATCTCAAGGTCCTCCTCGATAAGGAGAATGCGGTTCTAATCGGGACTACCATTGACGAGCTCGTTCGGCATCATCCTTCTCTGAAAGCTCCTGTTTTCGACGCCTTGAAAGCGACTTTGAGCAAGATTGAGGTTCTCGGGCTACAGGTAAATGTACCCCTGGGTACCATCCCGGCGAGTGACTGGGACCTCATCCGGCTTTGGTACATACAGTGCTTCAGCAACACGCCCCCTTTTCTCATCCTCTTTCATCTGCTGGTAAAGCGCCCACTCAACCTCGTAGTCCACTGGTGTGCAGTTCTTCTTGCGAGACCCCTCGCTGCGGTAGCTGGCCTCAAGACGTCTGAATCTCTTCTTCCAAGCACGATGGACACGGTTGCTGGAAGAGATTGGGTATAAGTGGTCAACCAGATTATGTATAATTTATTCACCGTTCCTCATATTGGGCACGCGCCTCTTGAGCAAACTCTGCACGCAATTTAGCCGCAGAAGGGTCACTCTTGGTCTCTTCTCGGAGGCTGTAGCACGTATATAACTCAACATTAGGTGTTAGAGGGTGCAAAACATACCGAGCCATAGAAATGCGGCTTTTCCTTGCTATTGCTTCGCTCTTCCTGAATCAAATGTGAGTGGAAACATGCCCCAGGGTCCTTAGTACTCACTTCTGACGATATTTGGCACAAGCGAGACGTCTGGCTGCAGGCGTACGAGATGGCGAAACTTGTGTTTTTGGGTGTTTTTTGCGCTCACTGGGGCTGAATTTAATGTTAGAGAGCTTAGTTTTGGGCCAGGGGGGTAATAGGTACACGTACCTGTCCATTGGTTCCATAATCTTGATGATTGAAGAAATTTGTGTCGTGGTTTGAGACAAAGGATGGGGTACGTTTGGGCAAATAAACCCAAATCTGGGTCATTTCATGTTCCGAAGATAAATTTCTGAATAAATGGCGCAAAAATCTAGATTTTAATTGGGGCATACCTTTAAGTCGAAAGAACAATTCTGCCTCCTCACAATTGCGATATTGGTTGTAGTGAAGAAGAGGCATCGGGTTTTTGGGGCCGATCAGTGGGACGAGTTAGCGATCAGGCCGGGACGAGTTAGCGATCATGTAGCCAAGCTTAGATATTCAAAGATTCAGCGTGGATGCGGTGGAAATTCATTAGATTTCCACTCAAATCCCTTACAAACTCAGGTGGAGACAGTGGAAGTCATTAGAAAAATCATGATTAACTGACAAATACAAAATCGAAAGTAATGTAGCTAGTTTGCAGCCCGGAGTTCGTCTATAGTAGAGTACAAGCCAGCCCCAGCCTCCGCCCGTGCAAGCCCGAGCTCCTTCTCCTCCTCCGCCTGCTCTGCACTGAGGGACGCGAAATACTCCTCCTCCGTCTTGAAGTCATGCTCAACCCAGCGGAACAGCCCTCCCGCGGTGTACTGGGTGAACGAGTAGCGGTGCTCCTTGCGGCCGATGGGAATATTGGAGTGGTAGATGGCGGCGCTGGGGATGAGGATGGTGCAGCCAGGGGGGAACTCGATGACGAGCTTGCAGTCCCATAGGACGAGATGGCCGCCCGCCTTGTAATCGAAATCCCCGAGGGCGGTGATGGCGCACAACCCAAATGCGAGATTGGCAAAGTCACGGTGGCCGAGGGCACATGTGCGAGGGCCGAGGTTGAAGGTACAGGCAGAAAAAATGCCGTTCTTGAAGGGGCGACAGAGGTGGGTGTAGCGAGCGTACAAGAGGGTCATGTATATAACATAGAAGTCGAAAAGCCGCGGTGCCCAGTTAGCAAAAACACCTGCGAAACAGTTAATAAGGCGAAATGAGTGGTGGACTGTGGCATACCGGTAGCAAAGCCAGCAAGGCGGATGAAAGCAGGGAGCGCAGTCAAGCGATTGAGGATGCGGGTGTTCTCCACTCCGTTGACGAGCGCCCCAGGACGCTTCTGACCACCACCCATGGAGTCGCCCTCGGTGAGCTGTGGGAAGTTTCCGCGCCGGTGGGAGCAACGCTCCTCCGAAACACAGCAGTCCCGGAGTGCCGCCTCCATGGCAGCAACAGCGGGGTCATGAACATCGCGCATGAAATTGGGGTCATCCGGCATGCCACCGAAGACGGCGCAGACTTTCTGGGCAGTGTCCACGATCGGTCTGCTGGTGCTGGAATAGAAGATGAGAGAAAGGGATATAAGGGGAGATGAAGGACGCACGGGCCACGGTAGGGAATATACTGGAAGCCCTGGAAGCGGCGCTGGGGCCCGAAGAAGTCTGGGAGACGGTGGGTCGGGGCCACACCGTCTTCCACCATGCCTGCCTCCTCCTCCTCCTCGCACACACCGTCGTCCCGGTAGCCGATCCATCCGGTAGAGGCGATGCGAAGCCTTCCTGATCTCGAATGAGGCCTGGATGGGTGACAGGGGTTTGGTGAAGTGGCGGGGATGACGGGGGCGCGCATCGAGGAGTATGTCGGTCTTGAGCTTGGTGGTAGGCTCGCTGCGCATTGCGTTTGCGCTTTGACCGCGCCTTGTCACGCGCCTGGCGGCCAGTGGGAGCGGTGGAGACGGAGGGGGTGGCACTGGAGGTGGAAGCCGTGGAGGGGGAAGCCGTGGCCGGAACCCAGGTTATAGGGCGACAGTGAAGAGACAGTGCTGATGGCACTGAGGGGCAGGGCCACTGTCTAGCTCACTGAGGTCTTCGTCAGGGCGCCCAGTGCTGAGCTGGAGGGAGTGGACGACAGCAGCGGCAATATCGAATGTGTGAGTGCTGATTTGTTGCCACTCAGAGAAGGTACGGCCGGTGCGGGTGGTGCGGAACAGGAACGCATCAGTGTCTGGATCGTCAAAGCCTGGATGGAATGGGAGTCAGTAAAGACAGTGGCAAGGGATTCTGGGCACAGATTCCACAAGCATAAGGACGAGTGGCACTACAGGGGCCATTGAAGAAAAAAATTGCCCAGCTTGTGAGTTCCATGCAAGGATCTCACAAGCTGGAAAGACCACACGTCAACGCCGACAAGAACGAGCGGATCCCCGGCAGGAGTTCCAGCACGCATCGTCGTTGACAGTGGGAGAGAAGAGGCATGGTCCCAAAAAGGAAGACGATCAAAATTACCTGTGGTGGCATTGGTGGCACGGTGCTAGGGTAGATGATGGGTGGACGAAGAGGAGAGACGGGGAGGGGTGAAAATGATCCGCCTCCCGCCTTTTAAGGGGGAGGGAACAAAGGGGTGCTTTGTCGCTTCAGTTGATCTAATTGATTGGAATGATGGGCACATGATATTCCACCGTGTCCATCATTCCACCGCTTCCACCGGTCAAGTTGATTGATTGGGAAGTAGCACTATTTCCACCGCATCCATCAACAACTACTGACAGGGCTGACGTGGTCGCCTAGCTCTTCGTTTGTTTCCTGTCTGCTTCCCCCGAAATGCCCAAGGCCGGAAAAAAGGCCAAGCCGCGTCCCAAGCCAACAGGTGGTCCGTGCCCCTGTGGCTGTAACCACCCCTACTGGTCGTTCCAAGACAGTCATGAAGAGCTATACACGAAACAAGCTCCAAGATGTGACGAATCGTGAAATGAAGGCGCGGATGGCCAGTAAGTGAGCCTGCAAACCTAGGGACACGAAATAACACCTTCAACAGGTTTAACACCGGAGGAGGCCAAGAAATTCACGCAACTGAGAGAGATGTGTGACGAGGGACCTGGCTGCTCTGAAAATGAGGACATCATCACCTATGATGATGTCGCGCAGGGCAATGTCCGTGTTGAAATCAGCCATGCTGGCGGTGAGATGGAAGCCCTTGCGGCAGATTTGAATACGACAGTTAATGGTGAAAGGTGTGTTTTTCTTTTGTCTGGAGTCCGATCTCTGACATGTGAATGTAGGACTTCGCATGCTACTCGTTCTCGACGGGACGCTGTACAGCGCGAGGTCCTTGGCTTCCGGGCCCAGATGAAGGCAATGACCGATGCCTACATCAAATGGGGTGCCAGCCAAGGGGAGTTCGGGCTGGACGGTGACCATACCCCACCAGCCCCGAACGAAATTGAAGGAACTTATAAGATAGAGGTGGTTGACATTTTCAGTGAGTCCTCACTGTATCTTTTATAGTTTTTGCCTCATACGGCACCAGGTACCTACACGATGGAAGTCCCTATGACAGGCAATGACGTCTACCTGTCATCCTGCTTCGTGGCCCAGGGCCTGATCCCAGCGACTCCCTGGAAGCCCAAAGTCGCCTTTACTACACGCTGCCTAGAGATTTACCGGCTTGTGCGTCTACGATCCCCTGGCGTCAGTATCCAGCCCTGGGTCAAAACACTGGCTGACCTTCATGGCTGCGAGCTGAAACCTTACGCGTCAAAAGCCTTCTCCAAGTGCTTTGATGTCTACCTCGAGATACTGCAGGTGGTGGATGACAGAATCAAGAAGGTTTTAGGTCGTGACGCACCTGATTGGCGGCTGAAGAACTGTTGCCCGGCATGTACGTACAAGCTGGAGGGGGAGATGAAGATGATCTTTGAGATGCTGGTCGCCTTGGATGGCAATGATTCCCTCAAGCGCATTCTGGTCAAGGACAAGACAGTGGACGAGAATGGGGCTGCGCATGGTCGAGGGAAGGAACGCGATGACCCTCGCACTGCTGATGCCGGACGTAACTACTTGATGACGAGAGAGGATGTCGATAAGTGGTCCAAGGAGGTCTTGGCCACGCTTGTTAAGCCTCCGGTACAGGTTTCCTCCTCTAATTTCAGCGATCAGCCTGATTCCTTTCATCCCAGAGGAGCAAGGACAAGGCTGAAGATACCGAATGCCAGGAGCGTTGGAAGAACATGTCCGAAGAGCTGACAGCGAAGATGTGGGGAATTTTCGATGAGACCGGGGTTTTCCTGGCACTCTGCCGCCACGGTTTCGTCCTGCTCGTCGCCGACATGGTCAGGAGCGGAGAATTGTGAGTGCTTCCTTGATTTCCACCGTCTCCACCGTCTCCACCATTTCCATGGACATGATGGAAGAGAATGATATTGATACTCTGTTTAGAGCAAAGTATGGCCTCGCTATAACCAATCAGCTTCTCCAGGCCTTTGGACCAGACCTTGGGGTTGGCTACGACATTGGCTGCGGTTTCTCGTCGACAGTGAGGGACTCGCCCCTTGGACCGCTGGCGGAGGCCATGAACTTGAAGATGCTCGTTGGAGCATTCCATGGCCATGCTCACAATCGGAGCTGTCAGCTAAAGCATCTAGCGACATATGTCCTCGGTCTTGGGCTAGAAGACCTGGAGACGTGCGAGAGGTTCTTCTCAAAGTCTAATGGGCTTGCACGGGCCGTCCGGTATGCGAGCGTCTTTCATCGCCGCCAGGCCATTGTGACATATCTCGCACATATGGATACCTTTGAGACATATGCCAACCTGAGTATGTTCCCCATTGGTGTCAAGCGCAATGAACTAATGACAATGCTCTTGTTAGGTACTTTCCTCGTCAACAACTATAAGCAGGCATTGGAGCAGATCGACCTTGAGGACTCTCTCAAGTTTGCAATGGACCAGGCTGGGATCTCCGGACCCGAGGTCTTCGAGGAACGGCTGAAACAGGAGCAAGAGTATTTACGGGGCCTGTCCAAGGAACCAGAAGCAGAGACTGACCAAATGGAGTACTATACAAGGCTTGTTCATCTTGCGTCCCGGAAGTGAGTGCCAAGTTCATGTCCAAACTGAATCTGACATCAGAATCTTCCACCTTTCTCATCGCATGTTCCTTCCATCGTATCCATCATTCCACTTGCCCATTCACTCGATCCTTCCACTACATCCACCCACCACATCCACCCACCGCATCCACCACATCAGAGAAAGATATAACGCAGTTCATCAGGAAGGATCTACAGCCAATGGAACTGCACGCTGGCACGCCAAAGAGAATTACAACCGGGCAGTGCAGGCAGTGCAGGAGATGGAGAAGAAGATGGATATCTTAGTCCGGTGGACAGTGGACGACGAGGAATACGAGAATGCAGAAGCGCTGGTGGCCTCTAGACACTACCGTCTGGCCCTCAACAAGCTAGAGGAGCTGGTGATCAAGAGACTGTTCGAGCTCACCAAGATGAATATGTCTGGAACAGGTATGTGGTGGTCGATGATTTTTACTTCACACTAATACGTCTCCAAGGGTATAAACTTCGGAAGCACATTGCAAAAGCTCTGCAGACCCTGGTCCAAGACCATCAGGACTGCCCTGGGTCGATACAATGCCGCTGCTACCTCGCTGGATCCTCCTCGCCGCACCTTGAAGTGGGAAGAGGTGGTGGAGTTCACTTTTCTCTCTGATTTTGACCTCCTTCGAGATCCGGAGGGGAATGCTGTGATCCGTCCCTGGGCCACCCCTGCCGCCAGAGCTCTCATGGACACCCACTTCAAAATCCTCAGAGCCAAGGAGGAGATCCAACGCCTGAATATTGAGATCAGGAGGCTGGTAACCTATATTAGAGACGAACGGGACTTTTTGGTGGCAAAAGAGGAGGAGATTAGGGAGACAGACCCAGATCTTGCCTTTTTTGTCCACAGGTATCGTATGGAGCGAGGGCGCTTTGACGATACCCACATGAAGAGGCTCAGGAAGCTACAAGCCACTTACAAGGAGCGGTTCACAGGCACACTCGAACCAGGTGTTCAGTCGCAAGGAGCCTGAAGTTCCAACACCAATGGTGGTTGATGATGAGCAGGCCCAGAGGGAGGCATTGGAGGCAGAAATGCACAGGGTTCTGGCTGGTGGAGGCGGGGAAGACGATGGATGGGAGACAGATGATGGGGACGAGGAGGAAGAGGAGGAGGAGCTTGCCAGGGCAATTGAGACAGTGGTTGTATTGGCCACTGACAAGGACGAAACAGACTAGTGTCCTTTCACAATGATAATTGATGGAGATGGTGGAAATGGGGGCAGAGAGTCTCTAAAACCGGGTGATGGCTGCGGCTGGAAGTGTCACGTGTACCAGGCTGGAATGCGCTACCCAGCTGGTGGTGGATACGGTGGACGTGTCACGTGCACAGATATACCGGAATAGGTCCTCAGCGAGGAGATGGATGTGGTGGAAGGATCACCAGAAGTCACGTGCATTGGTATGCCGAAATACCCCCAGGACTGCCCAGGTGGTGGATAGGGTGGAAGTATCACGTGGTGGAGATACCACGTGGATGTGTGACTCGGATATAGTGACTCCCTGCTTGATGGATGTGGTGGAATTTGTATGGGCCACAAAATTTACTGACCCTTCGTTGGTGGATGCGATGGAATTTACAGGGGTCACAAAATTTACTGACCCGTTTTGGTGGATGTGGTGGAATTTACAGGGGTCACAAAATTTACTGACCCGTTTTGGTGGATATGGTGGAAGCATTCCGGGTCACAAAATTGCACTGACCCCATTTTGGTGGATGTGGTGGAGGACATTCCCAGTCAAAAAATCTGTTTGGTGGATGTGGTGGAAGTTTTTATAAGGGTAACAAATTTACTGACCTGCTAATGAAGGGTCGATAAGGGTGGTGGAAACAGTGGAAAGTGGTGTTTCTGCCAAAATTTGGCGCGGATGGATGTCGTGGAGGTGTTTCCATGGAACTCGATTTTCCCTGAAATACCAGGCAACGTTCGTGTATAGTCTTGCCTGGTATATCAGGTGGTGGGTGGTGTCTACAGGTGGCTCAAGACAAATTTCCAGGCTCACAAGTACCCTGATATAGATATTTTGCGTTCCATCAATATTTCGGCATCTTCCGGTCTTAGTGTTCAACGTCAGCTCAACCTTGAACTTACCCATCCGGCAAGAGATTTAGCAGGAAAACAGTCTGAAACACTAGTGGTGTGTTTTTAGTAGTCAACCTTGGGTTATTCATGAGCTGTCCACACAGGAAATTTTGTTTGTCAAAGCCAGGGCTTGAAGCCCTGGCTTTGGCTTCACCAACCTCAAGCCAAAGCCCAAGCCCCCATCAAGCCCTGAATTTGGCTTGGCTTGGCTTGCAGAGCCAGGGCTTTGGCTTTTGGGCTTCCGGGCTTCAAGCCAAGCCAAGCACGTCACTACCTACTCCCACCATGCCCTCGTGCTGCTCGCCAACCCTTGCCTCTTCCCCCTCGATCGCTCCGCGTTGCACCTGTGAGCGTGCAGCGTAGCGCGCGGTGGAGCTGGGGCGCCGGCGCACGCCCTTCTTGGGTGTGGGTGCGCTCCGGTTCTTTCCTCCCTACACCATTGCTATTGTGCGCAGGGCTGTCGCTGGAGGTGCATTCGCGTTCCTGGGCCAGGAGGTGCGGTATCTATCGCTCGAGCTCGAGCTCACCGGCGCGATTCAGGACGCCAATAGCGAAGATGTGCCAGTGTAGGCGGATGGGGCCCTCAGCGGCGGTGGCGGTGCCGGTGTCGACGTAAATGCGAAAGAAGTGTTGGAGGCGGCAGAAGTGGGGCTATCAAAGGATGCAGGTGGGGTGATGTACCCACGGCAGGTGGGGCGATGTGGATCTGCGGTGCCAAGGGAGGAGGGCGCTTCCCCATGCGGAAGGGGTTCAACGATGGTCGGCATCGCCGTAGCAAGTGCCAGAGTCAACACCGCTGCGGCTGCGGGAACAGAAGTGCGAGATATAGACGCGCGTCGGAGCGGGTGCGTGATGGTGCGCGGCAAGGGGGAGCGCGAAGAGCAAGGTGAAGGGTAGGTGTGGACACGGGTGGCGGTGCGATCCTGAGGAGCTTGAAAAGACTGCTCGTGCTGCACGACACAGTGACCGATGTGGACGATGACGCGTGGGGTGGTAGCCTGGTTGGGGGACCCCGTCTTTGAGCTGCACTAGAACAAAAGAGAAGGCGAGATAAGCATTACCATGTACGTTGGGTTGCACAAATATGAGATCGAGGGTGCACCACGTGTGCAAAGGATTACGGATGGCTCCAATGACAAGCCGAAGGGAGTTTCGGCTTGAAGTCTTGTGCTCAAATAGGTCTGCGAGGGCGTGCTGTGGTCGCTCAACACCGACGGCTGCAACGACAGTGTTCGAGAGATTGACGGAGGTGGAGCGCGAGAGCGCAGGATGTTCGGACTGGCGGTCACAATGTGAGTTCAAGTTCGCCTTGTGTTCGCCTCATGCAAGCCTCATGTTCAGCCAGGAAAAATGGCGCAAAATTCCTCGTCTGCGGGGAAGGTATCGAGCCCGAGCTGAACCTTGAATTCTAATTAGCTTGGGTGGACTTCAGATTGAGGGAAAATGAAACCGGACGTAGGCAGATGGGTGTTGGATGGGTGACGAATCTAGGAGGGACATTTAAAAAAACCGGTTGTAAGTCTCTACAGTATCTCCAGGTGGATTCGATCCCCCGACGTCAACTTCATGTCAAAGTATTACAGTGATGTACCACCATTTGGGACGATACCACCACTTGGGACGATGGCCATTTTCAGCCTCCCCACTTGTGTTTCGTCCTCGGAGTTTTTCCAATGCAAAGTGATATGTCTTAGGTATACTGTAGTATAGTTTGAGGATTATCGAGGGAACGGATCCCATTGAAATTCAGCATCACCATCAAAAGTGCAGAAAACATGAAATGATTTGATGTGCATTTTCGGATTTGTGCAGGCAATTATTCAATCAATGGTCTGTAAGTTGGTATACTTCAGTTTCCAATGTACATCCTCCACCTGGGACAATTTCAACATGATGAAGTGCTTCTATCTATTACAAAAGGTGGATTTCGCTGGGGAACTCTATATGGGGTATGTCACATCACATTCCCAATTCGGTCTATCACTGAGCCCGGTGTCATGAATTGCCCGGGTTCTACTTTTTTGTGCGACGCGTCCATATGGATACAGACGCGTCTTAGCGGCACGGACTCTCATGACGCCACCACGTGACCTTCTCACGGTTGAAACCCGGCCTCGGATTCTAAAGCCACAGACTACGGGAGTCTGTGCCACGGAATACAGAAGACGTTAGGGACTAGGAACCTGTACAGACGGATTCTAGTCCCCAGACGCACCAAGGGCTGACACAGGAGAGTACACAGAGTACAGGAGTGGTTGCAAACCCGATCGGGGTTTTGAACCACTGGATACGATGACACTTAGGACTAGGAAACCCGAACATCGGGTCTCCTAGGTTCACCGACGCCACGGAAACCAACACAGAGGAGTCCAGGAGCATCAGTGTTAATGCTCCTTAATGCTACGGCGCAGGAACTGATTGCGATTGACTGCGATCGCTTTAATTTATTAGAAGCCTATATAAGCACAGTAGAATCTCCATGTACAGTAGATTATACCTCGTCTAATCTCAGGCTTCTACCTTGGCTTGACATAGGCATTGTCTCCACCCTGCCCCGCTTTCCCCGCACCGTACTACAGGTTGTATCCACGCCTCGGGTTTTGTACCTGAGTGGATATCACACCCTCTTCGACTCGTTCCGGGTTCCGCCTCGCATCCCGACCTACGACATACGGCCTCCTAGGGAGGACGCCGTATGACTGGTCCTACTGCTCGGGGAACACACAAGCTACTAGCGTCTATCGGGTTTATCCTGGTTGGGGTTCTCATCGGGTTACTCGCTGTTTAGCCAACCCAGAGGCCGTTGCTGACACCCGGGTGGTTACGAGTACTTTACGTACTCGTTCTTTTCATCAACGGAACCAGGTTTTTGAGTTGGTGATACTTTTATCGTGCGTCCTGAGGATGTAATGAAATAGCGGCTGTTTTCATTAGATTTTTGTAGTCTTTGAAGAGCCTAATCTAATAGATTTAGTGATTATATCATCCCCCAAGAGGATGCTGGTTTGAATCCGGCTAGTCTATTTATATTTTGTTCTCTTCGTTTCCTAACCTCCGCTGTGTCACACCTTCTAGTAGTTGTATATATTGTCCACACACCGATCCATTGAGTATTGATTTGTATAGCTCTGTGTTAAGCCTTTTGTTTTATTTGTAGGGTTGCATTTATTTTATTCTTTTACTCAAGCTTGTGGTATCTAACATTCGAACACGGCTCTCGAATTTTTTTTGAGAGATGCAGAGGTTTCGCTTATGTAATAGGTTTGGAACTACTTTTGAGTTATATTGCTGTTACGGAAATCCGCGTTGTTCAACTGCTTTCAACGGCAACGTAACCCCAACACACATTTTTTTTGGAAATTGTGCCCATAACCGTATTGGTGAGTTATGAGTGCCTAGTGCTGATGTTGTACGCCGAAGGCCACAGTTCATTCTGGGCCTGTTGGAAAATTCTGGGATTCACACGAAGTCCGAGCACAACAAGAAAGTCATCATCAATATTAAGTTATGTACCTCAATCTACCCATGTTTGTCTATCTAGTTTCGACATTTTAGCATCCTGCGGCGCACCTTACCCGCTACGTGCTTGTGCACCTTTCAAAGGTGCCATCATTACCAGCAGCAAATCCAGATATCCTGACGACTACTTACGGCGTAGATGAAATTGCGGACCTCTGCGTGGTGGCAGTGCAGGCGAGACGTACGCAAGACTTCGGAATATCCCAAACACATCAGATTGTTGGCTTCAACAGCGGAATTATATCTTATCATTATTCTTTTGCAATCATTTTGAACCGGACACCACTTGAAACGAAAGGCTACATTGTTTGAACAATATTCTAATGAACCTCCATCGACATGTTTATGTGGCTCCTTTTTAACAAAGGCATTAGGTTCATGCTTTTGACTGTGATCACCGAGATGATGCCATCACAGTTTGTGCTGTAAGTTGTGGTCAAAGCGCTGAATACGTCCCTACCACCAACAAAACTAGCTAGCTGAACCCCATCGCAGCCATTTTCGACCAGCACGCTTGCATTCGAAACAGCTTGCAACATTCTCGTCGCTGGGTCGATGGTTTTCCTCCATGCGAAGAATCGCACGGACTTCAGAAAGTTTGTTGCTTCAATTGCTCTCCCCAGTATTGCTGACGACCATCTCCCCAAGACAAACCGAGCCGTAAACACGCTTATTGCCTATATGGTCGACAGTGGTTTGCTCATTGCATGCATAATTCCCTTGTTCAGTTTGAGATCGAGCTCATATTTCATTCCAGGATATTCGCCATCTCCTGCCTTGCTATCTTTGAGATAATTGAATATACTGTCCGTGAATTTGGAAGCCGGAGACGCTAACACTTTCCCCGTACGTCCCCTGGAACATCAGAGGCATAGATGTGACGAATACTGGAGCAGATCAGCATAGAACCCCCGGGGAGACGGTTGGTTACACACAGTAGAAAATTCCATAGACAAATGCCATATAAGCACCAAGAAGTTGGACAATCGGTTCGTGATAGAAAATTGCAAATGGACGTGTGAGGGCGATTTTCATGATTCGCTGCCACCCAAAAACGTATAGGTTGGGAAATCGTTCAGAATGAGCAAGCAAAGGAAGGATTCACGTTCGCTCTTTGGTTGCAAACTTTGAACGGACGTTCAGAGCCGGGCCCGTCTCTGAATCTAAAGACCGTTGATTGATGTGCTCAGAACCTATATAAGAAACACACAAATAACCCCACTTGACTCGAGAGCGGCACAGAAACAGTCCAGAGACTGTTCCAACAACCAACCAACAAATCAAACGGCAATATATGCATGTTTCCAGAGATCCCGACGAGTTACAGCCCCTAGTACAGGGCCTTGTAAAGGTTGTAGGGAGAGGTTTGGTATCTCAAA
Organism: Mycena olivaceomarginata; assembly: GCA_029378375.1. Taxonomy (NCBI): domain Eukaryota; kingdom Fungi; phylum Basidiomycota; class Agaricomycetes; order Agaricales; family Mycenaceae; genus Mycena; species Mycena olivaceomarginata. The sequence continues at coordinate 58,501 of JARKIC010001792.1, read as the reverse complement.
GAGATAATAGAGCAAACTGCGTAGAACGTGTTTCTAGACACAGTGGAAATGTTGTTTCCAAACAAGATAGATTTATAGCTTCGCAGCATGTGTGTGTGTGTGTCCAAGCGACAGAGAAACAAGTTTAAAGTAGTCCCGTAGACTCAAGTAAGGCCCCTAGTTTATAGGCCAAGAACGTTCACAGAGCTTTCCTTAAAGAGGTACTTTCTGAGCAACGCCAGCAGTCACGTTTCCAAAGTTTTCCCTTGACAGTACTTTCTGAAACCCGCTCCGCAAACAACAACAATAACGTTTCCTTCAACAGAGTCCCAGATCCAACAGATTCTCAGAGTTCAGACAGTTTCCAGGCAAAGCCCAAGTGCGTTTCCAGAATAATATATGATTCAGAAACAATTAAGATTTCGACTAATAGTGCTACTCTATAAGAGTGCGTTCGCCGAGGATCCCAGATCAACCCAATGCGCAAGTGTATAGCCTACTAGTTCAGGGGAAGATGCTGTGTCCATTGTAGAAACGCCCTCGGATACTTATACAACCGCCAAGACACTGTTACAAAGCCCAAAACACAATCCCAATGAGTCAAAAGTCCGTTTATCCGTCTCTTTAACCGCGTTTCCGTCGGTTGTTCTTCCGAGTGTCGCCTCCCATTGGTTCCCAACTGTGAGCACGCCATGTTCCCTTGCCAATTACAAGGCAGGAACCCGTCAGCAGCACCCCTGTATTATTCAGAGGGTGTGTCGATCATTGATAGATCGGCACTGCATCTCGTTCGACCTGTTTCTGCTTCAACTCAAGTTTCCCCTTAATTCCAAGTACAAAACTTAATAATACTCCTTTATAAATCTCAATAAATACCCGTTTCTCTAGGGTTTCCCAGAAAGGGTTCTTGAGAAAGAACCTTAGAACACCTTTAGAGTTGTGATCCGGATCCACAGAATAGCCGACCACCTGTTTCGGTGTATCCGCATCCGATGGAAACCGGTGATAAGCCGTGAAACGGACCATGGGTGAAATAGCAAGGAATTTGCCGATTTCTACCCTAATCACATAGCGCGCTGCTCCAAAGGATTAGCATAAGTCCTATATGGCTAATCAGGGCTTTATCCTGCATGAGGACCTTAATCAAGTCCGCCTGGGATGTATCAACTGGAAAGTTCATACTAGTTGACATCCATGATTAAGGGTTTAATTGCCAAGATTAAGCATCGCTGCTTAATCAAGGCATCGTGGGGCCTACAAACAACACGGGCAATATTAATCATCCTCTCTGATGATCTGGGGTACCACTGTGGGGTCTTGATTAAGTGTTCAAGTGCTTTGTTGTGCTTGATTTACAGAGGGAGCCTTGCGCGACGGGTCAGGTGATTCGGGTTTAACAGTAACCGGTGGGAGTGGGCAGCGATGGACATCAGATGGGCTGATGGATTGTTACACAGCCACATCAAACCGCGCCGCTGCATGTTTGGAATGATTCTTCACCTGCAGAGCAGCTGTGGCCCGTAGGAAATTTGAGAAGGACAGAATATGCTTTATCTCACCCAATACAAGGTCTATGTATCAAAGGATTTGAAAAGACACTGATAATTGAGCTGTCTTGACCCTTAATCACGCAAAGTCACACTCGGTGACCACTATGATTTGGTCCCAACACTTCGCGTTTTTGAGCTAATATGGCCATTTGGGGCTTCCCGGCTGTATGCGGCACCCATTTTAAGTCAAATATCTAGAGATTGGTAAAGGTCAAATTTTTATTACCACTCAGGTCGTGATGCCGGCAGACCAAAATTCACAACTCGGGGGAGCACAAAAAAATGTGCTTAACCAATCTCTAGGTAATTACTTTTAATTCGCTTTTGTCCCCTAGCTTTAGCTCTGAGGGAGGGAGGGAAGCTCGAAAACAGGAAGGCGTTTGGTAAGAGGCAGATTGCAGGACAGCTTCATCAATCAACATGAACAAAGAGATCGCTGATGGCTCGATCGCTGCCCACTCCCATAACCGGTTACCCTGGCTGTGGTTGAACCTCGCTTATCAACTATCCGATCATTGTTGCCATCCTGATTTGGTTACTTGAACCAGGCCAGGACGGTAACTCGCATATCTCCACAACCACTTGGCGGTTTGGGCTGATTAAGGTACTGGCTCGAAGCCAGTACCTACGTCTACCTAAAACTGAAGGTCCTGAACGGGGGACAAGAGGATAGAAGATGGGACTGTCTACACGATCGGACAAGGAGCAGTCACACCGGACACACTCAAGCATTAAGGGGTCGACACACGAGGATCCTATATATTTAACCACACGTGATTAACTACGGACGCCTTACTCATATACCAGCCAGTAGACTAATCATCGTATTGTAAGCGTAATTGTACAGTATATAAGGAGGAGGTTTTGGCATGGATAGGCACTGAACTTTCTGTCACTAAGAGCATTAGCCTTTACCGGGTATTGCTTGATAAACGACGGAGATTCGGGACTTGTCACCCAGGACTGACTTCGTTAAGAAGTTTTGTTTCATCTGCACAAGTAACTCAATATCAATTGTTGGATCGGGATCTTGGGATTGGGAACGGTTAAGAAGCTAGAGAGAGCTTATTAGGATTGAGAACACGGCACCGCACTACAGTAGCCTTGGAAGGCTTATTATTTGGGATTTGGAGAACACGGCACCTTGTTAGGATTGGGATTGTTGGCTCAAGCTTCTAAAAGCTTTTAAAACTCGATTTGTTGGCTTAGGCACTCGTTTGGCATTGCTCAAAGAGGTCTAATACTCTAAATCAACCTTGCACTTCGGACTAGACCTCTTAAAACAGGCTTGTTCCTCGCAACCTCTGTTGGATTATCTGTGCTCCTTGAACCTTCTTAAAGCGTTCAAAAGACCCGTACTCGGCGGCACAGTCTAAACCATTCAAGGGGAAAGTAGTTAGGATTTGGTTAGTAGTTGCATTTTTGCCTTAATCAAGCAACTCGCATTCTGCTCGTTGGGTCTTGATTAAACTAGTACTGCTGTTGTAGACACTGAGCAAGCATTTCACCGGCAACTCTGGCAACCGAAACACTCGTGACTGAACGCGTCTCCCCTAGCGTCTCAACACAACACAACACATTGCCAACTCCCGTTCCTTTGACCCGTTTCCGTTGTTTAAGTGAATGTTGGAAACAAGTCAAAAGAACTCCCTTGACTTATTATCTGGCTACACATTTCCCTTACAGTTTTCAGGGCGAGACTAGCCAATGGACATTCTAATTCCTTAGAACCTCCACCCGTTTCTCTGTGGTTCGCCCAACAGCTACCAGGAACCAGTACTGTTGCATAGAAACAACAGTTTCAGCAATGAGCACGATCAGAAACACGCAAAATTACGTGTATCTAACCATGGCCCAATTACTGGCTTATCACCGTCTGATTTCATTCGCTTTCTTCTCAAGGATAATTGGGGCGTAAACTGAGAAGTCGTTAACTTCCCCCGTCGAAGGGGAAGCCAAATACTGACATTCACGAAGATAAAAGACGCCTAAAACCTGAATCACAGTGGTTAATAGTGCGGTTGACCAAAACTGAAAAAATGTTATGCATCCAAGTCGTGTAATATTGAGGAGGCTTACCACCCATCTCCAAGTTGTTTTTTCTGCGATAAAAGCGCCACACAGCGGCCCCACGACAGGTCCCAGAAGAGGTGCCAACCAATACATGGCAAGTGCGTGTCCCCGTTCCTCTGGGGCCCAAATATCGCCGATCACAGCACCCGCAATCTGGCAAAAAAAATAAAACAACTGCACAAAGGGTCATGCGGCTACATATCATACCGCTAGCGGCGCACTTCCACCGAGACCAGCCAGCAATATGAATGCTAACAGCTGACCGGTACTCTGAGCGAACCCCCAGGTTAGATTCCAAACCAGGAATCACGAGTTCGCGCCCTGGATGACGCGATTTCTTCCCTAGTTCCAAGATGAGGTTATTGTCTAAGCGACTTATAACGCCTAAACACTGACGGATATTTCGGAGAAGGGCCCAAGAAACTATCCAGATCAGTATCAGCTTTTCCCGACAAGAACCAGGCGCACAAGCGGGCTGACAACTGGACCGAGATTCAGTCCCGAGCCATACACAAGGAAAGCGACGCACTATATCCCAGAATGAAAATGGAGGTTATCAAGGCGACGGTAACATCGCTGGTGATCCCAAACTGTGCCGCCACTTGTGGGCTGGCTGGAGTGATCAGGCTCGACGCTACCGGTGTAAGCAATGCGAACACAGCGACTATGAGGGTTGCCGCCCATTTTTTCTTTCTATTCCAGCTGGAAGAGATCGTCAAAAATCAGGCAAACACCAGGTGCGAGCGATAAACTTACTTTTTCGGATTAAGCGTGTCGTCCAGTCCCAGTCAACCACGATGTCCGAGGGTCGGACATGGAATGATACGGACTCCTCATCCTCGGGTCGAAGAGGCGAATGTCGCGGCTTTGGCTCGAATGCCATGAGGGGCGAGAGGAAGAGTGCCGAATAGCTGGCCAGAAGCAAGTCGGGTTGTTGCGAACACGTAGAGTTTACAAATAGAATTATCTCAGGATGCCTCGGGTGCGATTGTCCAAAGTCCTTGAGAAGTTCCGCCACATCCGACAGTACCAGATGCAGGGAAGATCCGGTGGGCCACCAATGAAGCTTTGACGAGAACTCTGTCATTCCGAAAGCCGAGGAAAATGGTAAGGGTGGTGAAGGATGTTTGCCAGGTTGCCGTTGGGATAGTAAATGTTGAACAAATGCATGGGAAACAATCAACAGGAACAAAATCAGCATGGACGAATGTAATTGGAGGAGTTCTCCGAGCCCACCAGGCTATTTATGAATGATGGAAATCTTTCGGCTGCCAGCACCACAACGTACGGGGTTTCCAGTCGGCCGGTCACTGGTGTGCGTTAAATATATGTACGACAACTGGCACTGCGAGTGCCAGTGGCCGTATGGTACTTGGTCTGCATCTATGTCAAGTCAGCTGGAACTGTTCTTTGCTCAGGCCTGCCATGGTGCATGTGGCGCAGAGCCAATTTGAAGTTGCAGGATCCGAGCAGGATCTCTGAGTTCTGGAAATTTGAAAATGTCTGATGAGCGAGGAAGAAAATAAGCGTGCTGAGATCTTGGCCATCATTGAGCGGGTCACACCTCATATTAAACACTTTGACCGCCCGATTCGTATAACGATTTCGGACATCACCGGAAATCACGTGATCGATAGAGTTGGGGAATATTCAAAACATTGTATTCCTATGTGCAGGAGTAAAAATACAAAGTATAAACCTTGAAGTACGAGTCATGCCGTGCGAAGCATCGGCCCTCCCCCCAAGTTGAAACCAAAGCTCGCAGACTACGAGATTGAGGCACTGCTGCCCAGACCCAGAAAAAACATACAAGACGAGCAGGACGAGGACGAGGAGGAGAACAGCGTCCATGGGTCCCAAAGTGGAAGCGAATTAGCCGATGATTAGATCAAATAAATCATGATTGTGACGCCGTCCCAAGTCGTGATATATGACTGATAAGAGAATTTTGCTTGATTCTGCTCGATATTGGCCAGTCCCGCCCAATTTTCTCAGAATTGTTATACAGAATACAGATTCAGTACCAAAGATGTGTTTGGCCAGGTCAAATTGGCTGCCGGAGCCCGCCTCAATTACTCCGAGATCAATCTTTATTTGGCCGTCCCAAAAGGTGGTACATCACTGTATTAACCGTTCTTTAAGATTTTGCTCGTTCGGCGGTGCCCATCACGTTGCACAAGTTGGTTTGTTTCTCCATAAGGCTTAATTAACCCACTTTTTCTCTTGCAGTGGCCCCATGGTCTGCTACGCCGCAGTTACAGGACTGTGCTTGGAATGCGCTGTCAAATCCTTTGGCATCTGAGCTGCCCAAATTGGGCTCCGTTGGTTTGTGAGACAGCTGCGATTTTCAAATGTACGCCCGACCCTGTTCAAAAGGGACAGTACCTACCTTCCCCATCACTCGCTCCTTCTTTCCCCCCATATCATCTCTATGCCGCAAGATTTCATCCCCCGTTTGTTCAACACACTGCTCGAGTCCATCCATGCAAAATTCAACGAGCGGCAATGAGGCCCAGACTACTCCACTTCAAATACCCGGCGCGGCAATCTAGCGGCAATCGGCGCCCGGGGGAATTAACTCTGATGTCAAGGCTTCTGGGATATCCGTCCATTATGGGATGCTCAACACCTCCGGCTGCAACAAGGTCATTATCAAATCCTTGAACAACTTTCCGAACACGGCAAGCCTTTTGCATGGTCTCTTACCAGCAAGCTATTCCGGCCACTCACAATCCCCATGCGCAAGACCTCGGATGCAAGAGTCTGGATGGGCTTCTGATGCCAGCAAAAAGGTTCTCAATAATGCTTCCTGGCTTCGAAGCTGCAACACGATCTGGTGTGCTCGCCCCTATCGTTTTGCTGTGCGCTGATCAAGGAGCTCATCAATGGTTTATTTTATTGCCGAACGTATCTCATTGAACCCGGAGCTGAGCACTTCGCTGACGGTTGCCTTCAAAGGTTCAATCTAATTAACTCTCTTTGAGCATAGGAAATAATTTGGGGATTCGGTTGGTATGTTAAGCCCAGCAATTATTCACTTCACCGCCAGAGAATTGATCGTTGCCAGTTGTTCTTTCCCGGGGGCGCGGGCGTCATCAACATGGTCTGCATATTTCCTTAGCTGTCGATGCGAGCAAATATTCTGTTCCCCTCCTATCATACCGATTAACCTCATTGTCCAAACACCATTCGAGGCCGCTAGCGCCCTGACTCTGACCTAATATTCGCCGTAAGGTATGCTGATTCTCCATGCTCCGGTATTCTACTCACCATCGTATGTTTAGCGCCGGTGCAGACCGGTACATGTTGCTTCATATTCTCGTATGTGGTTCTGACCGTGTTTCCCGGCTTGCAGAGTGGCTAGATGATTCATTTTGTATACACACTCGACGAGCGCGCTGACAACTACGATATCAACACGATCCTGGATACACACAGTATGTCCCTTCGTGTCCCACAATTCTCCGCATTCTGATTTTGCTGTATAGCGACGATCGCGCTCATGGACGACACTGTGAAACATCTGCGGCATAAGCATCCCCCTCGTTCAGTTGTTCACTATCGGAGTACTCTCGTCACGTATACTTCCGTTCTGTGTTGTTGATCCACATTCGTGTAATGTGCGCAGCTGTGTTACGTTGATTCAACGTACTTGCCTTTAGATAATTGCCTTTGGATTTGACATGTACATGATTCCCTCCATTTACCTATCATTTGTTTCACGGGAAGCATGGTTTGTCGAAGGGCCATTCAAGCTTAGCACCAAAACGAGTTTTTCGTCAACTCGGTCCAAGAAATCCGGATCTGAAAGCCGTGCTTATATATATATGTAACAAACTCATAGGCTGCACTTGCTTGGAACTGAGGTGAGTTTGAACTTTGATATTCACTTTGGCGCTGAGATCAATTATCAGACTTGCCTACAAATAACCTAGAAGCCCAACTTCTGATTCCCTTTGTCTCCTTCTGAGTGTTCAAACTATCAATCTGTTAAGGCTGCCTCCCTCTCCGTCTATCTCTGCTCCCAAAAAAACAGAGGCACCCGGGAAGTTGCGTGCCTCGCCGCCGCCGCTTTTGTTTCCATGTGGTGAGAGCCATCTGTCAATGTTAGCGCCGAGGATACCGAAGGCCGGTGAGAAAGATAGGCGACGATCAAGGCCGGGGAGCGGCCGCGGGACGGACAGACAGGCGTAATGTTATTTTATAAAGAGAGAGAGAAAAACAGTCTAAATTAGGAAGATACAAACAGGTGCAATCTGGTTCGAGGCATCTGCTTAATACATGAGGTACAGTGTCAAAACCCGGATCCGAAAAAAAAGAGTTTGTTGGCCATTACCGGAGCACAAGCGCAAATGTCGTTATTCCAAATGTATTATGGTAAACTAGAGACCTTGAAATGTATGCACAAATATTTCCAAGATTTTCCACGCAGCCGTTATGTTCCACAGGATAATCACTTTATTGACCTATTTTGGGTTTTGACCCGGATCCGAAAATCTCGTCCAGAAACATTGTTTCACTCCATATTTTGGCATTTTCTTGGCTCAATACATTTATACATGTTCTCTGACACCTACACCCCACAACACCTCTGGGCTTTCAGATGGGAAAGCCCCTTGAGCGATCATTGAACATCCTGCATTTGAAACGCTGCACCAAAGAGGATGTGCAGTCATTTCTGTCTCCCACACAGGATGGGGATGATCAAAAACATCATAGCACTATCCAATCATACAGTGGTTGCTTTGGTAAAGGTCGTAGATGTGCAAAGAGCCCTTGCATCCTCAGGATACATCACTTTTGGCCGGCATCATTTAGATTTAGCTGTTTTGCGGTACTGTATGATTTTCTGCTGGGGCCCAGTTGAATTATTGTAGTGTTTTTGGTGCACTACATTACTCATAGGTTCTCCAAGTGTCCTGCCAGAAAAAAATCGGGCTTCAAAACACCCTGTCTCTAGCTCAAAACAGATTTTTTTTCCGGATCCGGGCATTTTTCGGATCCGGGTTTTGGCACTGTATCTGTTGAGACGTGTGAAAATTCCGTCTTCGGCGGCCGTAACCCGTCCGAAGAAGACCCTCGGCCTAACCGTACGGAACGGGTACCGGACGGGTGGTACCCCCGACGGCCGTAATTACCCGTTCTGTAGTACGGGTCTTACGGGTTAGAGCCCTATGGCAGATTCCCAAGGTAAAACTTGATCAAACCGTCGGGCCTTCAAGTTACAGCACTTAGTGATTATCTCGAGCCGTTTCCATGGATGGTCTCGTCGTTTCATTTTTCCATTGCGGTGTCGACGTCGACGTCCATCTTGATCATCGAGTCGGACGTCGGCGTCGCACTTATCGCCGGCGTTACCAAATTAAAAACTCTCTGAGTTCTACCAGCGAGTACGACTTCGCTCCTGTGGTCTCCACTCTGACGGCGGACCCGGCAGACGCTTTAAGCCTCAGTGTTGTTTCCGCCAATAAGTTCCCTGAATTTCTTGGACTTTGTGGTATGAATTGCTTCTTGCGGCGATTGAAATCATAACTCCGTGCTAAAAGCGTACCATGCTGTAAAACATGTGCTGAGCGGTCGACCACATAAGTACAACCTCTTACCCCGTGTTCTCACTCCCGTCTCTCACTCTTTCCTCCATGGGTAATCTCCTCTCCTCCTTTGGATTCCAAATTGCGGGGGACGCGAATCTTCATACAACACAGCCTACGATAGGACAAAGCGACCCGTCGACAACACCTAAATTCGGATTGTCCGAAGGCCCTGGTAGACAGTTGGTGGGAGTGGAGAGGAATGGCCGAAAGCCTGGAGCTACAAGAGTGCGACCTTATGGTATGTCATGATCTGTTCAAATTGACACGGCTTTGACACAGTCAAAGATGCTTCTCGCCGGCCACAACATCTGGGTCGTTCGCATGATTCAGACGAATGGCTAGCCCCCTCAGCTGCAACACCATCTCTCTCGAATTCTCTCCCGATCAACCGTCCGCCTCGGGATGGACTATCACCCGAACGGAAAGCCAACATTTATGTTAATAACCACATCTACGGTGCGGGAAATTGGTTAGGACGCCGATGTCTTTATTTATTTTCCCCAGGCGGCAAAGGAGGCAATGGTGGAGGGGGCGGCATACAGGGTTACGGTGGTGGAGGGGGTTCTGGGGAGGGTCCCATTATGAATTATTCATTCATTGGCGAGAATGTGAACCATGTCCAACGCCATGGTGAATCAGGTGGGTACCAAACTTCAAAGTGTACACTATGCATTAACGGAAGTCCCTTAAAAGGCTTACATATCTTATATCGTGCCACAGCAGGCGAAGCGATCCACGACGCGGCAGACAGCTTCCCGCAGCCAAAGTGTCATCCCGAGACTCGGAAAAAGATGCTCGACATTCTCTGGAATTGGAGTAGTGGAACTGAGCCACCAAAAAGAAGGATCTTTGCGGATGAATCCAATGGCTTATCCTCGGACAACCCATCTAGTCCTATTCTCTGGCTTAATGGTCCTGCTGGCGCTGGGAAATCCGCCATTGCACAATCTCTTTGCCAGAAGTTAGAAGAAGAACATCGCCTCGGGGCCAGCTTCTTCTTCAAACGGGGCCATCCATCTCGTGGACATGCCAAACGGCTGTTTGCGACGATCGCTTACCAGCTCGCGCTTCATCTGCCCGACTTGAATGGCCACATCTCCCAGAGCATAGAAAACGACCCCTCTCTTGTTGACAAATCTCTTTCAGTACAACTACAGAGATTGATTATCAAACCATGTCAACAGATGGATTCCAGTCCTTCTCTAGTTATTGTCATTGATGGACTAGATGAATGTGATGACCCAAATATCCAGCAGCACGTATTGTGGTTGATCGGCTTTGCCTTTCATGACCAGCAACTTCCCCTTCGATTTCTTGTTACCAGCAGACCTGAGCCTGACATTCGTGAAATGTTCTCGGGAGCACTAAACGGGATTCATTGTCCTGTGAATGTTGAACAATCCTTCCAGGATATTCGGAAGTATCTGCTGGATGAATTTGCACGAATTCACCGAGATCATAAAACCATGGTCATGGTTCCCTACCCATGGCCCTCACAAGAGATCATTGAAGATCTCATTCGGAAATCATCGGGATATTTCATCTTTGCATCCACTGTGGTCAGATTCATTGACAACAAAAATTCCCGTCCCACGGAATGCCTCAAAGTGATCACGGGAATCCAGGAGCCTGATTCTGGATCGCCGTTTGCAGCTCTCGATCTGCTATACACCGAAATACTTTCCCGAGTTCCTGATCGACATCAAGTTCAAGTTCTCAAGATTCTTACAGTTATGGTTGGACTTTCTTTGCGGCCTAGCCGTATTGAACAACTCCTTGAGTTGGAGGCGGGTGATGTGCGATTGGCATTCCGTGGCCTACATTCTGTCATCAATATACCGGAAGAGCCTGAGGAAGTGGACAATGAGTTTGTCTTTCATCATGCTTCCTTCCATGATTTCCTCCAAGACCCCGCACGGGCTGGAAGCTTCTATGTTGGCACCCCTTCCCTCCAGACAGATTTATGCTGCCATATTCTCAGGGCAATTTCATACATGTACAATGATCCTCCCATGAACAGACAGGATCATGTCTCTTCGTACGTTTTCTTCCAATTGATGCAGACTGAATTCTCAATTTAAAAAAACCATTCTTAGGGACCTTAGCGTGAATGCACTCAAGTGCATTGCTTCATCGGAACCAACCCCAGGCCTCATAACCCTGCTTCACGCTTTTAATCCAGACTTTTTGTTTTATAACACCGAATCCAGCAGCAGAGAAATTGCCAATGTAATCTTGGATTGGTTGAAAGTACGTCCTACGACTCAGCTTGATTCATTGTTTTAAAGTGGCTCTAGCAGGATCGGCCAATCCCCAAAGATTTAATTCAAGTCTGGGAAGACTACGATTTTATGCTTTATTGTGAATTGGCATGGAAGCTGGAGACAGAAATTGAAGTTACTGCAGAAGACTGGGATCAATCACACAAAATTTTGTTGCAGGCCTCGCCATCACTCATTCGAATTCTTCAAGCAGTTTTCCTCATTCAACCTCCCCCAACAGACCATGACATCTATCCAGAGGTGATGCACACCAAGGAGACATTCCTGTGTAAAATTCATATGATGTTGAATATCTCGTGGGGTGAACTAAGAACAGTACTCTGTTCTCTACGACCACTCATACACGGGGGGGAACAGCTTATCAAGACCATGTTGATTGTCGCCCTAGATCCCACCCTTTTCCCACCATGCTTTGACTCAATATTATGGGCCTTAGCTTGTGGCTCACTAAATGCTATACAGCAGTTACTCAGCAGTGAGATAGACAATAGGATAATGTGAGTAGTCATCCTAGTCAATTAATTCGCTGTTGTCATAACTTTAATACTTTAGGTGGCGCTTTGAAGGGTGGAGTTTTCATCTCAGATTGTGTCCGCCCTCCCCCGAGCTGTTGCAGGATCTGTGTGTTGTAGAACCAGTATTCATGGAAGCAATTACTTGGCGTCCTCATGATTACTACAACATTGTGCAATGGCTGAAGGTGAAATTAATTTCCTGATAGTGGGGCATTTATTCATCCATATAATGTTCTTAGGCATTTCCTCAGCATCCTCTGGAATTAATTAGCCGTTTTGAAGGCTACTACTTGAAGCAGGCCACAGACTGGGATGTGGAGGATTTGGAGGACCACTGGAGGGATTGGAAAGAGGGCCAGAAGCGATACCTCAATCTGGTGAAGCGCTGCGGAAAGGGGAAGAACTCTACATAGTACCCAGCCACCCCCTGAAAATTATTCGGAGTTGTCCCACGTACCTAGAAATAAGAATCTATATGAAGCTTGATTAATGAATTTGTGTCTCAATGGATGATCTGGTTTGATGTCTGATTTGTTTAAACAGAGCCACATTCTGGGGTCTTTCTGGGTGCTGGATGTAGGTGTCTGTGGGTGTGATCATGTACCAACGGCGTCGTGGTCACCTCGGTTACCGCTGGTGACCATGCACGTGACTGATGCGCGCGCCTATTTTGCCGGATATATTGATTGAGGTGACTTTGACAGTTTATATCTACGTTTCCTCTTTGGGAATCACCGTTCGACGAGATTGTACTCACCGTCGGATAGAATGTGAATTTCCCGTTCCCCCCAATCTTTTTTTATCTCTTATTCTCACCTGGAAGCAGCCGCGCCGACTTCCTTCACCATCATTGAGGTCTTCTACAGTAATCTGGTTTGTTGAGAGCCCAAGAAAACAGCTTGCGAGGAAGTTGAACACCACTCTTGCCTTTGACCAAACAAATGCCGCCGGACTTTCCGATCGAGCATACCCACTTCATCCGATCGGTCTGATCGGACCTTTCGGTCCATTCACGTTTGGATTGTTCATTCCTTTCGATCGAGGATCCTCAAAGGTAACAGTGTGAAATTCTTGGTCTATCCCATCGCTGATTTACAGTCTTTCCAATCGTTAATTTTACATTCCACCCATTGAACCCGCAGTGTGTAGTTCGATCGAATGAAACGGGGTCTATAAAAATGAGACAGGGTGAGTGTCTCTTTTCATCCTCTCTTTCTCTTTTACACTCACAATGGCTTCTTCGAGCACGCTGAAGATGATTTGTGGGTCTTGAACAATACACTTTATAATACTAACAATGCATTCAATCTAGAACAGGATCCAAAAAAGCCTCCCTTATTAAGTTTGTTCAGCGCCAAATAGCCAGATGGCCTGGACCCGGAAAGTTTCAGCCTTCCAAGGTTACAGTTCTCCAGCTCCTTGATCCCAGCTACGGGTTTACTACGAACCAGGCTCTCATTCCTTCACCGCATCCCCCGAAAGCGTGCCGCCATGAGTCTGCCCAGGTCATTCCGCCAAAAGAATCTAGTCCATCTGTCGCATCTGAAATCGCTTCCGAGCATCCCACAGGTATTTATTTCGCCTCAGAACTGTCAGGGGAACCCCCGCTCTTCTGGCCTTTCCGGCTATCTTTCCGGCTATCTCTCCGGCTTCCGCTCCGGTTTCCGGCCCGGCTTCCGCTCCGGCCTCCGCTCCGGCTAATGCCCCCGACTTTCCGCCCGCCCGTTCTCGTTGGCACGTGCTATGCGACCAAGCCCGTGATCATTGTAGATACCTCCGGACACGTGCTACTGGGTAGTTACTGATCTGTATATAAGGTTTCGCCTAGTGTGGGAATCCTCATCCTTTCTTCTCTTCGGATTCCCCCGCTAGGTGCGTAGTATTCCCGCTCCTGTATTTAGTACCCATATTTATCCTTCGGATTCCCCCGCTAGTTTCCGCACCCCGCGCTGAGCTTAAGGTTGCCCTTACAAGAACACCGTGAATGCTTTCTTACCAATCAGTCGCAGTACCGAACGCCCTTCCCTTGAATTTCGAAGCTCCTCCTTCAAATCTCGGAAACATTGAGGTAAAAAAAAAAACATACTTACCAGCGAACTCAGTCTGAATGTACACAATTCACCTAGCTGCTTGATATTCCCGTGTATTTGGAGGATTCTCGCGCCGTTTCAGTACAGAGGACAGCAGCAATGCTTTCTGTGCCAGTTTTGGATCGTCCGAACAACGGCACCAATCTTGCACGAGTTCTTTGCAAGGATCTTCTCTCCGCCTTGCAAAAGAGTAATGCAGCTGTTGAAATTCCGTCCACTGGTAGGAGAGAGGTTTTCCTATCACTTTAATTGCACTGACCCGAGTTCAAAGCTGGGAGCTATCTCACTTCGACCCCGAAGCTCTCCACATTCCTGAGACTCATCGGCTTAAATTGCACATTGACCATGTGAGTACTTCCTGTTGACTTCGAAGTACTCTTCTTACCGACGTTTCGGGTTCCCTCTCAGCTCTCGGTTTCTGTGCAGTCCGTTCTTAAAAGCGAACCATATACATCCAGCCCTGGACCATCGATCCCGTCTTCTGCACCTACGCCAGCTCAACCTTCGCAATCGAAGGAGGATGACACTGACCCGGCAGTAAAGTTCTTAAAAACAAGCTCAGTACCAGGGACGGTTATGTCTCCTTCACAGCTAATCGTGGACGCACATTATCAAACCCTGAGATTATTCGAGACTGGAAGTTCGCAGTCGCTTTCAGCGCAGATTACAATACGCTCAAAGCACCAGTTGAGTGCTCTAAATGTTTAATCTAAATGCCTTGTTCTAATTGATTCATATAGAAAGTGACAAAGCAGTCGATTTACAAGGCGCTTGGGGTAGGTTCCCCTTGGCTAGCACAGGCGCATACTGCCGTTGAAATAATCCGCAAGCACGGGGAGGCGGCTGAGATGGCCGCAATTTTGCAGCTGGTTGAGAGTTCACCTAAAGGCTCAACAATACTGTACAAGTTTTTAGCTGATTGGAACAGCAGTCATAGTGTCTAGTAGCATGTATCGTTGAGATTTTACTCACAGACAAAAGCAACGCTGTCGAACCTGTCAAAACGGAGTGTGTTGAACTACTAACTTCCTAATTGGGAACTACCATCAATTCGTCGTTTTCCTTGTAAACTCACCTAGTGTGCTGTGTGGTAAAATTCATTATGAAGTATAAGTTACCCTTCGTCAATACCTGTCATGTGGTAGAACTCACCTGCCACTCACAGTCTGTACACCAACAAAGAAATTTACCATGTACCATTGCAGCCCGGTCATCGACAGAATAAACCTCATCCTGAATTTTGTTCATGCTCTGTTACTAATTCTTGAAGTCATATACATGTCGATTGACTGTTTCAATCCTCAGAAGGAGTTGAATAATCCGGCTGCACCGTATACGCACCAAATGAATGGCCTGACACGGTCACATGACCCATCACAAAACAAATTGAGGCGAGTTAGACCTCTGGAGCGTGTCAGAGGGCCGATATCTGGAATGAAACAAGTTCAAATGGTATAATAAACAGTATCTGAGATGATTAAACACTACTTATCACGATACTAGGTAAATATCTATGGAAAATTGGCGGCGGCAGCAATTACTGCCGCCCGATTGCCTGCGGTCTTCAGATAGTCTGAAAATGCGCGCGCTCGGGATTGTGGACCGTACTTATCAGTAATAAAACGGTTTACCAGGTTGATATTCCAATGAGGCTTCTTGTTGAGCTCGAGAATGAGATTTACCACCCGCATTCTGCGAGTATTCTCGTTCTTGAGCCCGGCAATATTGCGCCGCCATTTGGCGCCCCAAGTCGTCGTCAACTCCTCTACAGACATGTAACCTCCCACTCCATCCTTCCTCTCGGTCTAATACTCCCAGATACTGTCCGCAGAGGCGTACTTGTACCGGGGTAGCCAATCCCCATTAACCCATTCCGGTGCGTGTTTGCGAAAGAGTTCCGCTCCGTAGCGCTGGTATTAGAATGCCTGGCGCTCCTCGGGTAACCCGGGCGAAAGGGATGGTGGTTTTAGGGCAGGAATGCTCGCAGAAAGCCCGGTAGGGGGGAGATGGAAGGTAGGGGCTGGAGAAGGAAAGAGAGAGTTCATTTCTCCAGGCATGTGATGAAGAGAGAAATCCGTCGCAACTGAGGCGTCCAGTGTTGGGTTGGGAGGGAAAACATTGAGGAGAATATCTGAGGATTCATCGGACGGTACGGAGAGAGCAGGAGAGGGCATGGTAAACGATGAGTCCGAAAGATAGGTCGACTCGGCTGGAAAGGAGCCGGTTATATCTCTTGAGAATAGATTGTCAATGCGGTTCAGCAAGGGCAGCGTCAGAGAAACACTTATTGACCCGTTTCGAGCCTGCCATGAGCTCGATGAGGCTCTGCATTTGACTCATCTGTCCCTGCATCGAATTCATCTGTGCCTGGTAAGTTTGTCGTTCGCGTTCAAAGGCTAAATTCTGCGTGGCAAGAGCACCATGCAGCGAAGCAACAAGGTGCTGAGGGAGATTCTGAAGGGCAAGTCGCGCTGTCTCCTCTGCTGCATCAATCGCAGCGGTGGAAGTCGCTGCAAACTGACGGAAGGGTATGGAGTTGAAGGGGGCAAATTTGAAAATCGGAGCATGGGGATTTAGGGTGAAGAGAACGGCCATGTCCTGGATGAGAACGCGACGAAACCAAGCCATGGTGGCCAGAAATTTTCACAGGGCAATGTCCTTGGCTAGACGGCTGGAATGCTCACGGCCAAGCAACGCAACTTGCTCCGATTCAATCCAAGGGAATATCTGCTCGGAGATTTCACCTGGGGGATCTTTACACAATCACAAGTTAGCAAAAAGGTCAAACAGTCAATAGAAACGTACCAAGGCAGTCTCTGGCGACGCGGTACAGCTCCGGCTTGTTACTGTTGAAGAAAGCAGCGCCAAGAAGTGCTCCAACGGGCATCACCCGGTCGTAGCAATTTTTGAACGACCCGCTCTCATTCCATCCTCCCAAGGCTTTCATATCGCTGACGCTGGCCCCATAGGTGCGACAGGTTTGAGCCGCAAACGGCCTGGTTCCATGGGTCACCTTTGTGATGGAAACATGGTTGGCTTCGTGCATTTGCATGACTCGGTCATGGTGGGCTTTAAATTGAAGTTAGATAGGCTCGCAAAACGTTGTAAAGAAGACGTATATTGATAGCTCATTTCTGTGATGCTAATACCGGTTGAGAAAACGTGGTATGTATACCAATCACGCCGACCATACTCCCCGTAACCGGAGTCAGAAAAGTCAGGGGAGAAATCGGGGACAGGGTAAGCAGCAATGTGAAAATAACCGAACATCATCATCGCAACAGCCCCAACCCCGCACAGTTCAACATGTTTATGGCGCAGAACTCCATGCTCGTCGATGCGGCCGGTCTGATTATGCTTAGCATTATCTGCCAGGGCTCCGAGGACCTGAATTTGAATGTGTTAGTCGTCTGTAAAATAGAGTCCGAAGAGGAAGAACAACATACCGGTGCGTCGAGGAGATCATCCCCAAGCGGAATTGAAGTCTTGAATAGATCGGACCAGAGCAGAATCCGGGCGCTATCGCCTCTAAATGCAGTCGCGGCTCCCATCAAGAGCATCGCGCGATCACGCAAGCCAAGGTAAATACGATTGGGACCCGAGAAATTTGTCAAGCACCAGCTTGCACAGGCTCGAAGCTCGTCAACAGTGTAGGTATCTATGCAGAAATCAGCGACTGAAAAAAGCCCAAGGGAATCAAGATTATACCCAGAGAGCTTCCAGCCGCCTTGGTAATCTGCGCCTTCTCCGCGCGCTTCGGTTCGTCATGCTTTGCAGCTGATTCAAACTGCCGAACACGAGTGTCGCTTCTGAGGGGAATCTGGGTATCAGGTCAGTCTTTGTGAAGATGCTGGGAATTCAAGCGATAGGACTTGAGGGCCGAGATGACCTGCGAGATTTGGGACTTTCCGACAGACGACCCAGCGATGGTCTCGTTCGATCCACGCTTTTTCTGTATTAAATATTAGTAACAGATAACCGGGAAGAGAACACGAGCAATAAACCTTTTCACGAGTCGTCTCATACTGAAGAAACATCACAACTTTTGCTGCAATGATTGGCGTGGCCGGGAGCGCCACCAGTCGGGGATTCTGGGCCACCTTGGCTACTTCTGCAGCATTCCACTTGCATTCCACCAAGCTTCGTAGCAGTTGTAATGGCATTCATATGTTTTTGGAGTCGCCTTGTCCTCTTGCTCTTTCGCTCGAATGATGAGTCGAATCGAATGCGATTCCGATTCAAGCAGCTGCAAGGAATGCTTGACGCGATTGGGAGACGGCCCGGGAACCCGTGGAGCGGTGGCAGAAGCGGTGGCAGTCACTTGTAAAGTCCCTGTCCTCGGTGCAATTATATTCAGAGCAAGAGGAGCAATGGGGAGCTGATCATTAGCTTCTTGAGGAAGGGAGAGCATCGTGCAATTATGAATGGGGCTGTCTGCCACCAGGTCGCCGCGAGGCGAAGTGCAAGAAGCGAGCCGAGTAGTCTTGCCAGCCAGAGGCATATGAGGCGCGTTTGGTGGGGTATAGGGGTGGAATTTTGGATTATTCATTGCTGGTGTATGAGCTGCGAGAGGAGGCGGAAGAATACCGATGCGAGACTGCTATACAAAGTTCTTTTCTGCCACCTGAGCCGACACTGGGATCCGCTTTTGATTGGCGAATGGGAATAATCAGTAAGCGGCTGGGAAATTGTGCCTGGAATAGCACATACTGCGGCACAGGGGGGTAGGAATTGAAGGGTGGTGAAGGCTAAGGATACAGGCAAGAGAGTTGTCCAGATTTAGTGAGCCTCGGATGGAATATGCGAAGACAATGGGAAAAAGAAGCTAAGGATTGTCGCTCACATGCCAAAGAAGGTAGAAGCGGTCCTGATCAGGACAGCGGGCCCGCAAAACCGATCACCGTAGGGCAATTGTGTATATTCCGGTGGTTACTCTGGCTACACTATGCGGGGGTCACCAGCAAGGTCACCAGAGCGACCTGGTTACCCTACGTATACTCTATGTACTTTGCTGACTAACTTGCGATCAATCAATTATAAGATGTGTTTCAACCTGTTCAAACCGTGTTCAAACAGGATGGATTGACTAGTGTTCATTGCAGATGACAAAAACATGCTAGAGTAGAGGGGGGTCCAGCACAAGATGTCTGCAAAACAATGGACTCTAACCCATCAGCTCAATAGCCACTATATGAAGCTGGAAAAGAGGGAAGACAGGACTGAGAGTTATGATGCTGAGCAGCAGGATCTTCTCGAACAACTGCCCTCGAGTGTATGAAGTGATTCAACATCAATGGGGAAACAGTTCAGTACACTGTGTACCCGTGACTGTTTCCCGTTTGATTGTGTTGACAGTCCCATCTTCTATCCTTGTGTCCCCATTCAGGACCTTCAGTATTAGGTAGAGGAAGGTGCTGGCTTTGATCCAGTACCTTAATCAGCCCAAGCCGCCAAGTGGTTGTGGAGATATGCAAATTACCGTCCTGACCTGGTCCAAGTAACCAAATCTGGATGGCAACAATGATCAGATAGTTGATAAGTGAGCTCGACTGTGACTGGGGTAACCGGCTACTGCTAAACCTGAGTCACCTGATCCATTGCGCAAGGCCCTGTGTGTAAATCAAGCACAACAGAGTACTCGAACACCTCTAATCAAGACCCCATAGTGGTGCCCCAGATCATCAGAGAGGATGATTAATATTGCCCATGTTGTTTGTGGGC
Source organism: Mycena olivaceomarginata (assembly GCA_029378375.1). Lineage (NCBI taxonomy): Eukaryota > Fungi > Basidiomycota > Agaricomycetes > Agaricales > Mycenaceae > Mycena > Mycena olivaceomarginata. Next base: position 38,697 of record JARKIC010001792.1, on the reverse strand, counting down.
CCCACAATGAAGCAGTGACTATGGGGCTGGCAGTGAAATAACCACAAACCAAACCTTGTAAATGAATATGTGGTTCGATAATGCAGCTACAACAACTCAAACATTATCATCCTCGTGCAAGTTCAGGGTTCCAATCCAGTATAGATTGTGGCAATTTGAACTTTAGTTCTCTTTTGGAAGCAAGACTTTATAGGTCTACAAGTCGTATAGATAAATTGGAAACTGTTCTAGGGGCAATCGCGGATAGTCAGATGAGATTTTATGTTCAACGGTTTTGTATGATGTGGGTCTAGGTGTGGAGGTAGTACTCCAATGCAAAACGCAAGTCATTCTTGAGAAATCCTGATTATAATAGTATCCGCGGTTGCTAATCCTTGTGAGATTACAGCCAATTGTCAAGTCTGATCTGTTTCCTTATATTCCACGCATATGTTCTGTTTATCCAATATGTCCACACGCTGTTTATAAAGATCCAAATCCAACACAGATAATATTCAAACAGGGAAAACAAACAAAACTTGCTATAGCTTCTAGGTGTCTCCGAATGAATGCCTACTCAACCGGTTAAGCGTGAAGCCTAGTAGCTTCGCGTTCAATAGGTGGGGTGAGATTCACTGGTGTCCCTCCCATAACTATCCACTTAAATACTTTACAGGATTCTAAATATAAACGAGACAGATACAAACACGTGGTAGGGTTCAGGGTATATGACTAGTGGTATGGCAGCTAGCCGATGAACTCCTGTCAGATATCAAGAGATTAGTAAAAACTGAACAGATTTATAAGAAACATTGACGAGCTGAGCTTAACGATGAGTCAAGATCTACATTTCTTAGACCGATCGTGATGGGATATTGTTGATATGTCAACTTTTAGCCGACTTCCTCATCAGCCCACCGTTACCCTCCTTGGTAACCATCTGCTCCAACTGGTTCTGCTTTGAACTGCTTAAGTGATTTGTCTGAAAACAGTGATAGCCACTGCTTCCCAGTACCCGAGTATGGTTTCTTAGTCAATTGGTGGATTGACCCAGTCCAACCTTCTCTTGCCAGTTCTGAAGATGTCAGATAATGTCCAACGGTAAGCCCTCTTGCTCAGAAGGATAATCTCTCGTAATATGCCCTTAGTCAAGGATGTGCAGTAGCCCCAATCCATTCCAGGATGGTAAGGCACTTTCTGTGGTTGCTCCATTAGCAACTTCTCACTTCAATCCTTTACCAGGATTGTTGTCCAATGCCTTTCTAATGGTCCGAGACACATTATATCCCTCTTAGCTAACTGCCCAGGCCAGCATTAGCCCTTGTGAGATGATGTCGTAATGTAGTGTAACACATTATAGTATGTTGCAACTTGAGCGAATTTGAATAAATGCCCTGGTGCCCCAGTCCCAGGTCTGTCAGTAGGCCTTTACCTTAGTCCCTTCGATTTCTACCAGTGGTGTTTTGCTTCCAATGCAAGCGGTGTTTTTGGGGAAAACAACGACTTCTTGTCCGTCCTCCACAGCTCCTCGATCCGACAAGGCCAAGACCCTGCATTACACCATGCTCCCCTTGAAGACAACATCATATTGGTCAAATCACGAAACCATGCACCTACTCGTGAATACCGTCATCGCACCCTACTTCAACAACATGAAGAAGGTGCTCGGGCTCCCTCCATCACAGTTCTCAATCTGGAAGATCAACTGCTGGTCGGTCCACAAGTTGCAGGATTTTTTGGGCTGGATGAAGGAGCATTATCCCAAAATCTTTCTTCTCTTCATTCCAGGGGGCTGCATGGGTCTCTGGCAACCGCTTGATGTCAGTATCCAACACCTGCTGAAACTCAGTATCAGGCAGTCCGCCCATTGTGATATTGTCGAGGAGGCTCTCAAACAGATCAAGGCCAGGAAAGCCCCACACAAAATCAAGCTTGATAACACTGTGGGGACTCTGCACAATTGTTCGGTCGGCTGGGTGGTCCAGGCAATCAATGGCCTTGATGATCTGGCCATAATTATGAGGATAAGATTTTTGGCAATGATTCCTGAGCTGTGGATCTAACGGGTCTCGTGTTATGCAGGCCTTCGAAATGTGTTGTATGTAAATGGAACTGCTTGCAAGAATCACTTACATTGCCCGAAGCTCTAGATGCTCTTTTAGAGCTTCACACCACCAACCCGACACTTCATGCAGTGCTAAACTAGGGCCACGACACCACTCCACCTGCCAACATCAAAGAAGAAGCTTATCAAGACTTGGTGGTGTACAGTGTATGACAACTGCGACTCCCACTTGATGTTGTCTTGGGTCTCCTCCACTCGTGCAGATCAGCTGTTGCTGCCAATTTCGTGATCAGCGAGAATGGCAGGATTGCCCAATCAGGCGCTGCAGAGGATTTGGACCCTGAAGAGGAGGATTTGGAGGAACCTGTTGTGCTTGGGCGGGGCCAGCAGAAAAAAATTGGTGCCAAACACTACGATGGCGTGATTTGGGAGCAGCACTAGTCATTTATTCGTAATTTTATGCCCTTTTTTTTCCGTAATTTTAGGTAGCTCGAAAAACCATTTTTACACCCTCTGAGCCCATGAAAATATAAGGTGTTCATTCAGCCAGTGTCTCCGTCACATGTAGCAAAAAATTTCAGTTCACAACCTCCATCACCTGTCACCTGAATGTTCAGTCGAAACCTACAGTATTCATAAACATTGACAGAACATTACTCACAAATGGTGGTGTACCCAGCCACCCTACAACAAGCTGTGATTGACTTGGGTGCCAAAGACTTTACACCCGGGCTATCATTTGTAGCTATCTCCCGAGTTAAATCTATAGATGGTATTGCATTCTGACAATCTTTCACTCTAGCTAGATTGCAGAAACCAACAGAGACAGACACTACCAGAATGCTCAGAGAGGACTGTGAGTGTGGAGAGGACTTAGGTTTTAATCTAGAAACATATGGGTTTAATCTTAGTGAGTATAAATTTTTTGAGCCTTATGTACCATAAATATATTGTTCTATTTGACTCGGATTTGGCAAGCTTCCCCTGTCATGTGAACCATTGTTCGCATACAACATATTTCGGGTCTTCAACCAGGTTTGAGTCGAGCACTAAGAGGGTAAGCACATATCGCGTCCTGACAAACCGAAGCTGAAACCCATGCACGGTTCAGAACCGATGGAATTTGATTCAACTTTTGTAATACAAGAGGGGTCTTCAGCATACATAGTAAATGTATGCGTATTTTATTCCAGTCACTACATATGTACGTCTGAATTTCGGAGTCAACAACTTCAAGTGGCCCCTTCATGCACGTCGAGGCTTAAATCAGAATGTACGGGCTTCTTGGTCGACTCCATGCCATTTGAGAAATGGCCCGGACTCTATTTTCTCAACTTTTGAATTGGGATGTGCGCTGAACGGAGAAAAATTTCTCTTCCCTTATCCAGGGTGTGCTTAGTATTACTCGGACAAGTAGGAAGTAAGCCGGAATAGTTGAAGGAAAAAAATTCAAGCGGCAACGGTGTATGCCTTCGGAAGGAATTGAACCTCCGCCTCCTCATGCTTAATCAACCCGCTTTATTGAGATGAGGCGATCACCCTGATCAACGACGGCTTTAAGGTTGAAGCTGGTGCTTGGGTAAGGTAGGATAGGATAGGATGAATTTTCATGCTGAAACATTATTATTCGGGTCTTCCGGAAATTGCGAGTTGAATTCTGAAGGAACGGTATACTTAGGCAGTTTCAGCTGCGCATCCTCTTGGATATCGAGGTAGGGTGAGGTCTGTTAATTCCTGGTAACCGGCTGGGCTCCAAGGGAAGTTGATATCAATTCGGCTTTTGGCCTGAATGTCTGTTAGTGCCGCAGCCGAGCGGCTCAACAGATCAAGTAAATTGTGGGGTCAGAGAAATGTGTTCATATTAATAATGCACCCCAGTCACCGCACTGAAGTTCAAAGTCAAAAGTCAAAAAAAAAACTTCAAGTTACCTCTTCATGCACGACATCTACGGGCTTCTCGGCGCACTCTTGACACATTCCAATATTAATGCGGCCGTACTGCTCACGGCCGTGACCGTATACGGCACGGTGACTACATAGCCCTATTGGCAGTGGCAATGACCAGCGTTTGATAAAATGGGCCCTATCTCTTCAACTTTTGGATGTACATGTGCGAGCAAAACTTGGAGATGAAGGAAGACCAAAAATACTGTTCACCGACATGGCCCTCGGGAGGAATCGAACCTCCGCCTCCCCGCGATCAAATCATCCCTTAGCACTTTGACCGAATAGGGGCAATCACCTTGATCCACGAGGGCTTCTAGGGTACGGATAGGTGTAGGTAAGTCAGCTGCGAATACTCTGAATGCACAGAAAAATGGAGCAACGGCTCCACTGTACCATGCTGCTGTTGGTCCGGCGAAATAGAGCCGCGGGGTGCGGCGCTAGCTTTCTGAGTCTTATCCTGCTCACGTTCAACAACTGTGAAAAAAACGTCTGTGTGCATTAATGCCTTCGGAAGGAATCGAACCTTCATCCACTCATTGTAATTATTAAGCTCAGCAACGCAATTGAAATGAGGTGATCACCATGATCAACGACGGCTTTCACGGTTGACGGCGGTACTTGGATACCTGGGACATGATGAGTCTACAACATATTCGGGGTTATGCCAGGACGGATCCAACACAACTCGCAACCTGGTCCGTGCATTATTCCCAAAATAAGCCGTTATACCCCATTTCTTGCCTTCCTTCTCCAAATACTGTGCAATTTCGTTCAATTCGGCACGGGTTATGACCCGTGACCCAAAATACCGATTCGGCACTTCGGCAACCAACGAAGTTTGGCGTGACACCTCCAAAAATTCGGCATTCAAGACGGAAATTTTCGAAAATTCTGCCTTTTTTGCACCTCCGAGGGAGATTTGGCCCGGATGTCACGCATTTTACATTCGGCACTGGGTGCCGTGACCCGTGACCGAAACCAAAATTCATCGCGGCGCAGGGGGTGCGTGACGCGTGACCGCCGAATTGAACGAAATTGCACAGTATCTGCCGACACAATCGCAAACCCACAAGACACGTTCTCTAGCGGTCACAGCGGCTCCAGAGGTGAAATGCGGTTATAAACGCGAAAAGAGTGAGTTGTGTTGATGGCTTGACGCGACGCACGTGATGGGAAAAAGAGGACCATAGCGCAAACAAGGGCAAAGGGTTGGACAGTTCACGCGTCTCTCTTCCTGCCGCCATCTCCTTCAGCGAGTTCAGCTGCCCACCTCCACCTCACCCCCACAACCACCCACCATGCCCAGAAAAGCCGCTGCCGCCGACGGAGAGACCGCCCCCGCTGGCGAGCCCCGCCGCAGCAGCCACATCAAAGACCTGCCCAAGGCCCCGGACGTCATCGCGCCCAAGAAGGCCCCCGCGAAGCCCCGTGCCAAGGCAATCAACTTATTCGAATTATGCTCAAATTTATTTGCCTTCGTCTTAGGTCAAGAATCCGTTTAGCACTGCAACTGTTTCTGCTTTTACCACGACCAAGGGGACCACTGCTGTGCCGGTTACTGGCTCGGTCACGACGAATTTCGAGCTAGGATCGTCTCGTCCGCCAGCAGACGGGTACACGTTCTACCGTTCTACACTTCGCCTATCTCGTTCCAACACCTCAGCCACCTCAGTAACACACTCCATGCGACTGTCGATGGGGAGGTGTATTCGGTATGGGTTCCCACCGTTGTTGGGACCGGGGATAGACGTCTCAGGCGACCTTGGTTCGCGCTCTCTTTCAACCAAAATTTCACATTTTTGATACCCTGGTGCATACTTACTGTATTTTCTGGGTTACCGGGGTAGCGTACATGAATTATTCATTATTCGGGTCTTCCACCTCTTGCGAGTTGAATTCCGAGGAAACTTCAATAAGCATTGCCATTCCGGTTTGAGTATTGCCAGGTGAGGATGAGCTTCGCGACTCGATCTACCGATTCCGTTCAAGGTTGAAATTTGATTCGACTTGGGGACAAGAACCTATGTTACTATCACCGTCTAGCGGCTCAACCGTGGCGTAATTCATTCCGGACGTTGTGTACGTCTAAATCGAAAAGTCAACAGGTACATAACCTTTTCATGCACGACAGCCGAGGATTGAACTGGAATGTACGGGCTTCTCGGGCGCTCCTCACTCATCTCGCTACTTCCGCAATCCCTCGAGGAGAAAATGAATCTTAGATGGGCCATTTACACGCCGTTATCACATACTGACATATTTGAGGTCCTGGATGGATGGGCCAGTCGGGTTGAGCATGCTGCAGTTCCGGAAACAAACTCTCCCCACAATAATCGAGATAAGAAGAACAAAAGGGTCATCATGTAGTGCCAACTCGACATGGAATTCATTCTCTGCAAAACACGGCTTACTGTTTCTCGACACAACCGAGCGGGAAAGGTCATCTCGGCGAAGTTCGAACGAAGAGAAGCTCCCCAAATGCGGTTATCTGACGCCGGCGCCTCTCCAAAATTCCGTCTTCGAGCTACGGCATCCTCAAAGCAGGATTTCGCGGCTCAGGTCAACTAAAGACCCCAACACGCCGTTTTCCTGAACCAAGTGACCTCCAACTCGCTCGTGCATGTAGGACAATTTACCCGAGTCTAAGGACATCACGGAGTTTGTTTTGTAGGGTTGAACTCAATCCTATTAGGGAAGTGTGGCCAAAGGGATCTCGATCGACGGCTATTTCATCCTTCTAACGTTTCTACATGCCTGCGTATTCCGAACTTTCATACTGATTGCTCTCACTCGAGGGTTGAAATCAAACCATTGCAGCAAATGGGTGGCCACACTAAGTAGTGCACTTTCACGCCTCCAATCTTCATCATCACGGACGTTTTGCTCCTGAAATTTTGCCAGTCCACAGCAATGGTCAGAACAATCCCCGGCTCTATTTTGTGTTTCATTTTCTTCTATTATACCTGCCTCATCACTAATATCAGTGCTGTGGAATTTGGAATGAGTTTTTTTCCCTTGTCTTTTTCGGTTGTCCGCACTTGAATCAGATCTCTAGGGTTTCATTCTGCGCGGCGTTGATAGTGGGAGGTCAGACAAATGTAAGACAGGAGAATTAGCGTGAGAACGGCGGAAGAAACGAAGTTTCGAGCCTTGCAAATTGCAACAAAAAATCGAGAAAAAACTGAGAGAGTCATAATTTGCGAAATAAACGCGTTTTCAGACTTACCGACTGGATTTCCGCGATCGAGTATTGTGGTTGTGGCCAACTCGGTCGGCGCGGTTGCCTAATTGGTCTCCTCAGATTTTCAGTATAAATACTGTATATTTTTCTTGCAGTATTCCCCTCGTATTCGCACTGCTCTGAGGATTTCGCTGCCACTCGGCGTCGCTCTCATCTCGCATCCCTCGCCGTATGCTTCACCCATCTATCACCGGTTTTAGCTAGATTTTGCAAGCCCAGTGCTGACCTTGGGTGGAAAACCTCGCGCCTTCAACTCACCACATCCCAAATCTTGAAATATTTGTTTAGCTCGCGCACACATATCAACGAATACAATGTTTACAGCAATATTTACGACAATAACAGTAGCATAGATGCGTACATAGATGAGTAAGTGAGTGCATGGGATGTAAATACGAAGCATTGGGAAGCGAAGCGAAGTCTGAGGGCGAGAAGAACACGCGGAAAAGAGACAGGATGCACCCCTTGGATGGCGCGCGAGCTCAAGGCGGAACGGCGCAGCGCAGGGACACCGTTGCGCGCGTGTGCAATCCGTTTGAATGCATCCGGGGAGCATATCCGTGCGGCTAATGCGCATCATGCGTCGCCTACGCACATCCGAGGCGAAGCGAAGCGCAGGCACGCCCGCAGGCACTGCATGTGCACACCGGGCGCAACACGGCGGACGCAGATGCAGACGGGGCTTGTTGTAGGTGAGAGGAAGTCGGGGCAGGGGTATGCCGCAGCGTGCGCGATGGAGTGCTAGCGCGCGGCTACGTAGGCGTGAGGCAGACACGACATGGGGCGCATCACGCATTCTCCGACTCGTACACGTACGCATCGCGTATGATGTGCGCGTGTGGCGCCCGGCGTCCGGGTACGCAGCTGCCGATGCCGGGTGAGCGCAGCGGGCAGGGGGAGACAAGAGGCCAGACAGACACGCCCAGCGGGGGCCGAGCATCCTGTACGACACCGCTGGGGCGGGTGCGGACGTACGAGGGTGGTGCCTCGGCACGCACGTCCATCGTTCATCGTGCATCGCATGCCACGACACGAAGCTCACCACACACGCGTCCGCGGGCAGGCAGGGATGCGCGCGCACGCAGACGAGGATGCGTCGTGTGAGGTCTTGTACGGCGGCGCGGATGCGGACGCGGGTGCCGAGGCTGGCCCGGGGTCTCTGGCGCTGAGGCTCGTGCGTGTGTGCGTTTGAGGCGGGCCGGGCAAGGCGGGGGGCGGCGAGCAAATGCCCAGGCGGGAACGTCCCACCGACGCGCGGCGCACACCACCGCAGCTCGTCGACGACGCCGGGTCCGGGTCCGAGGTAGCCCGCGAGAGTATGCTCAGAGGCGAGGCACAGGCGGGTCAAGCAGCGCATGCTGAACGCGCGCATACGGCGCGTCACCCACCTTCATGTCTTCGCTTGCCTTGGGTCCGCTCCCGCTCCCCTCTTCCCTTCATTCACCCATCCCCCCCCCCCTACTCCCACCACGCCCCCGCGCCGCTCGCCAACCCTTGCCTCTTCCCTCTCGATCGCTCCGCCCGGGCCTGCGAGCGCGCGGCGTAGCACGCGGGGGAGCTGAGGCGTCGGCGCACGCCCTTCTTGGGTGTGAGTGCGCCCGTCCGAACCGCGGTCCTGGGTGTGGGTACGCTCGGGTTCTTTCCTCCCTACACCGTTGCTACTGCGCGCGGGGCTGTTGTTGGAGGTGCGTTCGCGTTCCCGGGTCCAGGAGGCGTGGTATCCATCGCTCGAGCTCGAGCTCGCCCGGCGCGAATCAGGACGCCAATGGCGAAGAGGCGCCAGTGTAGGCGGATGGGGCCCTCAGCGGCGGTGGCGGTGCCGGCCTCGACGCAGATGCGAAAGAAGTGTTGGAGGCGCCAGAAGCGGGGTCATCAAAGGATGCGGGCTGCACCACCAAAAACGGGGACTGCGCGGGTGGGGTTATGTACCCACGGCAGGCGGGCTGACGATGTGGACGTGCGGCGCCGAGGGAGGGGCAGCTTCCCCGTGCGGAAGGGTTCAACGATGGCCGGCATCGGCGCAGCAAGTACCAGAGTCGACGCCGCTGCGGCCGCGGGAACAGAAGCGCGAGATATAGACGCGCGTCGGAGCGGGTGCGTGATGGGCGGGCCTGGTGCGCGGAGAGGGGAGCGCGGAGAGTAAGGCGAAGTGTGGGTGTGGACACGGGCGGCGGTTGAAAAAACTGCTCGTGCTGCACGGCGCAGTGAACGACGCGGACAACGACGCGGGTGGTGGTAGCCTGGCGCGCTCGTGCTCGGGGGATCCCGTTTGCACTAGAACAAAAGAGGAGGCAAGATAAACATTACCGTGTACGTCGAGAATGGCAAGTAAACACACCTTTCACGAACGTGAGAGTCTGCGTTCGACGGTGCACTGCGTACTCGCGTGTGCAGCGAGCCACAACGCTGCAAGGTTTACGCGGATCTGGTGAGGGAGGCTGTAATGGCAAGCCGAAGGGAGTGTCGGCGTGAACTCGTAAAGTCAAATAGGTCTGCGAGGACGCCGCTCAGCGCCGACGGCTGCAACGACAGCGTTCGAGAGGGAGCGCGAAGAGCGCGGGATGATCGGACCGGCGGTAACGTCACAATGTGATGGGTTCAAGTTCGTCTTGCGTTTGCCTTGCGTTCGCCTCATGTTCGCCTCATGTTCAGTGTTCTCTCGGCAGCCAGGTCCTCGTCTGCAGGGAAGGCATCGAGCTCGAGCTGAACCCTGAATTTTAATCAGCTCGGGTGGACTTCAAATTGAGAGAGAAAATGAAACCGGACGTAGGCAGATGGGCGTTGGACGGGTGACGAATCTAGGAGGGACATTTAAAAAAAAAACCGGTTGGAAGTCTCTACGGCATCTCCGGGTGGATTCAATCCCCCGACGTCAACTTCATGTCAACGTATTAATTAATATAAACGGTGTCTTGCACTTCGCTGGCAAGAGGTTGGCGACTTCGGCGGGACTGGCAGTGTCCAGCATGCGTTGATCCTTGGCTTTCTTTATTCCCCTGAGATTTAAATGCGTCGCGCTGAACCGAGGCTTGCCTTCGCTGATAACAAGCTGAGTGCCACTTTATCCGATCATCCCGCATGCGAACATGCGTGCTGTCCTTCAAGTTACGGCGTTTTTCTGAGACCACGCGGTAGCAGTGTCCCTTGGCTTCTGCTTCCACGTCCACTCCAGCCCTCTAGTCTCCTCGCCGTTTCTTTGCCTGTTAGATCTGCTCTTTGCATAAAATTTGCTGATGTCTGACATGGTGTTGTCCAGATACAGCCTCCGGAGCACGAACAATCCATAGTAGCAATAATGTCTCGCAATTTCGGGACAATCAATTTCCAAGGTGTGTTCATATTGGTCAGACATTGATACCATCATTGATTTCTGCCAGGAGGGTCTGGAGGGCCAGGGGGAGATGGCCACGGACAAGGTACTGGTGGTCCCGGGGGTATGGGACAAGGGGCCTCTTTGATCATCAAGAAAATTGAAAACCTGAATATTGGTAAAGTCTCCCCCGTCCTCTGGCTATCTATTCATAACTGAACATTCATCATGGTAGGGGGCCAGAAAGAAGCAGAAATCTGGTACATTTTTGTCCTTCTTTTAGGAGTTTGTCCTGATTTACTTCTTACTCAAAGGGACCAAATGGAAGGTAAAGGCTCAGGCTGTGTATTGATTCAGGGATTGAACACTTGATAGCCAAAGAACGTCAAGCAATTATTGATTGGTTGTCTCCACTCAATTTCTTCCGTCGACAGCAGGACATTTCCAAGACCGGCCAGCAAGGAACTGGAGAATGGCTGCTTGATGACCCTAAATTCAAGAGCTGGAAATCAAATCCTGGACAAGTTCTATGGTGCTCTGGAATACGTATGTAGCTGAACCTTGCCATCAGTTTCTCAGCCTGACTATTGAAATATTCAGCTGGTGCTGGGAAGACCGTTCTTGCGTGGGTTTCAATCCTGCTGATTGATTTCTGCTGATCCAAAAAATCTTAGCTCTTTTGTAGTGGAACATCTGACTGCCCAGGCAAAGACCAAGGACCTTGGAGTGGCATGCATCTATTTCAACCACAAGGAGACTGAGGTACAAACCCTGGACAATCTGCTTGCAGGACTCTGGAGACAGCTTATCTTGAGAAAACCTCTTGGTTCTGCAGCTCAGTTATATGAGCAAAACATCGAGAAGAAGACAAGGCCATCATATGAAGACATGCAGAAACTTTTGGCCTCTGCCCTCATTGGGTTCATGCAGATTTACATTATCCTTGATGGGGTGGATGAATACCCAGAGAAAGAGTGGGCTAAACTAGCCAAAGCCTTGACCGATCTGGGACTTGTCAACCTGTTGGTCATGTCAAGACCCCATATTGCTCCAACTACACTGTTTCCAAATCTTGTGACTCTTGAGATAAAGGCAAATGATGGGGACATTCAATCATATGTCAATAGACAGATACAGATATCCCCTCGCCTATCCAAGCTCATTGCAGGCAAGCCAGAGTTACGTGGAGAGATTTCCTCAAAAATCTGCAGCAGGGTAGAAGGCATGTAAGTGTAAGGTTTCACTGCAAAGAATTATCTGACTGTTTCTGATATCAGGTTCTTGCTTGCCAAGCTCCACATTGAAGCTCTGAGCATAGCAGCCAATGTTAAAGAAGTTCATCAAGCTTTGCAAGAGCTGCCCAAAGATCTGGATCACACCTATGAGAATGCTATGAACCGAATTGATGCACAGCCTTCAGGGGATAGAAAAATTGCCCGATCAGCTCTCACCTGGGTTGTCAATGCACAGAGACCTTTGACAATCTTGGAACTCTGTGTGGCTCTGGCCATTGAACCAGGTTCAAAAGAATTGGACAATGACAATATAACTGATATTGGCATCATTCTTTCTGTCTGTGCTGGTCTGGTCATCATGGAAAAACACAGTTCTCTGGTCCGACTTGTCCACTTTACTGCCCAGAATTATCTAGACAGAATCCAAACTGCAAAATTTCCAGATGCACACTTTGAAATCACACAGAGCTTGTTAACATATTTGCAATTTAAGGAATGCATGGAGGAAGTGAATTATGATGGGGACGATGGGGGAGCACTTTTTCAATATTGCCAGTATTGCCTAGTACATGCTCAATGGTGTGAAGAGCAGTTGAAGGATGAGATTGTGAGGTTTCTAGGAGAGGCTGGCAAATATCACAATCAGCAGTGGAGAAATGAATGGTATTCTGCTCCTTGGCATTACTACAAGTGGCCTAGCTCTCCATCACTTCTATGGGTTGCAGCCTCAGCAAATCTCGTAAAAACCGCAAGTCATCTTCTAGAACTTACTCAAAAACGTCCAGATAGTCAAGCGCTAGCTGTGGCAGCCTATTATGGCCATGAGAAGATATGCAAGCTGCTCCTCAACAAAGGTGCAGATTTGAATGCACAGGGAGGGATATATGGAAATGCACTCCAGGCAGCAGCCTCTGGAGGCCATGACAAGATGGTTCAGGTGCTCCTTGACAAAGGTGCAGACACAAATGCACAGGGAGGGTTTTGTGGAAATGCACTCCAGGCAGCAGCCTCTGAAGGCCATGACAAGATTGTTCAGGTGCTCCTTGACAAAGGTGCAGATGTGAATGCACAGGGAGGGGAATATGGAAATCCACTCCAGGCAGCAGCCTCTGGAGGCCATGACACGATTGTTCAGGTGCTCCTTGACAAAGGTGCAGATGTGAATGCACAGGGAGGGGAATATGGAAATGCACTCCAGGCAGCAACCTCTAGAGGCCATGGCAAGATTGTTCAGGTGCTCCTTGACAAAGGTGCAGATGTGAATGCACAGGGAGGGGAATATGGAAATGCACTCCAGGCAGCAGCCTCTAGAGGCCATGGCAAGATTGTTCAGGTGCTCCTTGACAAAGGTGCAGACACAAATGCACAGGGAGGGCTTTATGGAAATGCACTCCAAGCAGCAGCCTCTAAAGGCCATGACAAGATTTTTCAGGTGCTCCTTGACAAAGGTGCAGATGTGAATGCACAGGGAGGGGAATATGGAAATGCACTCCAGGCAGCAGCCTCTAGAGGCCATGGCAAGATTGTTCAGGTGCTCCTTGACAAAGGTGCAGACACAAATGCACAGGGAGGGCTTTATGGAAATGCACTCCAAGCAGCAGCCTCTAAAGCCCATGACAAGATTTTTCAGGTGCTCCTTGACAAAGGTGCAGACACAAATGCACAGGGAGGGCTTTATGGAAATGCACTCCAAGCAGCAGCCTCTAAAGGCCATGACAAGATTTTCAGGTGCTCCTTGACAAAGGTGCAGACACAAATGCACAGGGAGGGTTTTATAGAAATGCACTCCAGGCAGCAGCCTCTAAAGGCCATGACAAGATTGTTCAGATGCTCCTTGACAAAGGTGCAGACACAAATGCACAGGGAGGGGAATATGGAAATGCACTCCAAGCAGCAGCCTCTGGAGGCCATGACAAGATTGTTCAGGTGCTCCTTGACAAAGGTGCAGACACAAATGCACAGGGAGGGAGATATGGAAATGCACTCCAGAGAGCAGCCTATAGAGGCCATGACAAGATTATTCAGGTGCTCCTTGACAAAGGTGCAGATGTGAATGCACAGGGAGGGGAATATGGAAATGCACTCCAGGCAGCAGCCTCTAGAGGCCATGGCAAGATTGTTCAGGTGCTCCTTGACAAAGGTGCAGACACAAATGCACAGGGAGGGCTTTATGGAAATGCACTCCAAGCAGCAGCCTCTAAAGCCCATGACAAGATTTTTCAGGTGCTCCTTGACAAAGGTGCAGACACAAATGCACAGGGAGGGTTTTATAGAAATGCACTCCAGGCAGCAGCCTCTAAAGGCCATGACAAGATTGTTCAGATGCTCCTTGACAAAGGTGCAGACACAAATGCACAGGGAGGGGAATATGGAAATGCACTCCAAGCAGCAGCCTCTGGAGGCCATGACAAGATTGTTCAGGTGCTCCTTGACAAAGGTACAGATGTAAATGCACAGGGAGGGAGATATGGAAATGCACTCCAGGCAGCAGCCTATGGAGGCCATGACAAGATTGTTCAGGTGCTCCTTGACAAAGGTGCAGACACAAATGCACAGGGAGGGAGATATGGAAATGCACTCCAGACAGCAGCCTATAGAGGCCATGACAAGATTATTCAGGTGCTCCTTGACAAAGGTGCAGACACAAATGCACAGGGAGGGTTTTATGGAAATGCACTTCAGGCAGCAGCCTCTCAAGGCCATGACAAGATTGTTCAGGTGCTCCTTGACAAAGGTGCAGACACAAATGCACAGGGAGGGGAATATGGAAATGCACTCCAGGCAGCAGCCTCTAGAGGCCATGGCAAGATTGTTCAGGTGCTCCTTGACAAAGGTGCAGATGCAAATCCACATGGAGGGTGTCAGAGAAATGGAAGAAAGCTTCCAAGGTGTTGGAATGCCTTGAAAGGCCTTACGATCACGTGGCCTTGGAAGCACCTTGAAACCTGAGAGTTGTGTTGGGGAGTGATATATTTGAAGTGGTGGAAAGGTGACCATAATTTAAAAAACAAAATAACCCAGTTATAATTGAACTAATAGAGAGTTTGCGCAACAGCCATATGAGCCATCAGATGGCTTTTGTGCAGTGCGCACCATATGGCTAATGACTAACATGGCTGGGGATATACTACCCTGATTCTCTGCAGAAATGTTGGTCATTGTTACAAGTGTCAAGTTCTCTCTCAAAAAACAAATTGCCAAACCATCACACTCATCTACTACAGTGAATATCATCAGGATATTGAGATTTCCAGCGAGAATTGGGGCTCTCCAACCGCAAATGTTGCAACGACGGTGTTATGCACCGTATACAACCAGAATACATACAAAGTAAGCTGAATAAGTGAAATGGTTCAAAAGTCATGCCATCTGAAAGCCATATGGTGCGCACAGCAAAAAAGCCATCAGATGGCTCATATGGCTGTTGCGCAAACAGGCTAATAGATATGATATGGATTCAAACTCACCACCTTTACAAAGGCTGAAAGTGAAAGGAACCAGGTGCAATCCCAGTAGAAAAGGCAGGCTTTAGAGATATCCTCAATCACTGCCTTTTATGCAGCTCCCATGTGGCCAACCAGAAACAAAAACAAAAAACAAAAAAAATCGCAATCATTGCACTGGTGTACAGTATTTCAACTGCTGCTCCCTGTTCCCTGCACACATCCTGGGGCATAGCACAAGTTAACTTGTGGGTGACCCACACCTGTGGCTGCAGGTACCCATGACCATTTCCTTCATATTTGGATCTGTATGGGTTTCTTCCCACAGGTGATTTGGTGAACTGTCTGGAATGGAGCTATATCTAAATACCGCACTTTTTGGGTGTTTCAGAGTAGTCTGATTACAGTATAGGCTTATTTCTAAGAGCTGGCATACGGTGTGATAAGGACCGCGGTGTTGCTATTGAAAGGTAATGTGATTTGAGTGTGACTGTGTTCATCCTCTAGAGTGGGAAGTATAGTCGAATAATAGTGGGGAAGGTTGGTGTACAAATCTGCTTTGGGTGAGTAGGGTGGGTGAGTGGTAATTCATGGGGACCGTTTGTCTCCTTGGTATGTGCGAGTGTTCTCGATATTCCCCTTCACTGAAGCCTCTAGTTCTTTTTTGAACTTTTTCTGTATAGTTGCATCAATTTTTTTTAGTGCGTTATTTGCAGTCACGTCACCAAGTGGCTGCTGTGGAAGTGCCTAACAGCACACTCATTGCTCATGGCCCCGAGGCATGTTGCAAATGAGCTCCTTCACGGCTGATAACAGCCACGATAAATTCCTTCCATCTCTCATACGTGCCTTTCCTCTTCCATACCAATCATCTAGCTTGATCCTCATCTGCTCGTCTGTTCTCACCACAACTTCCAATACACACACTCAATCCCCTTGAACATCCCAGACTAGTTTCATACATTCCCCCCTTACTTATCAACCATCAACACAACATTGCATCTGGAGGACCTTGCCAGCTTGGTGTGCACTGGGGATCGAGAAGCCAGAGGTCTGGGTTGACTCTGGCACGTGTCTGGCGGGGGCAGTGCACTCTCCCTATTCTGTCTTTGCATATATCCTGGCTGGAAGAGTCTGAAGGTATGAATTAGCTGAGGTGTGTTTTCCCTGTGTTGGACTCTTTATTTATTTCCTTGTTTGTATTTTCTGCATGTTTGCGAGCCCTGGTGATGCATGAGTACGTGTTTCAGCCATCCTGATCATAGTATAAATCGCCTCCAATGAACATTAAGGGGCATTCCCTCTTGCTTTCCCCCATTATCTTCTCTTGTGCTGAGACTGACTTCAAGTCCCCAACATCAAGTTAAACAAGTCTGAGTGGTCCAGAGAGTAGCCTGAGTTGAGTTGAGAACCTACCCAAAGCTGAGTTGCCATTTTATATTGATTATCCACATATCTACTCTACTTGTGCAGCCTAGGGTATATAAGCCGACCTTCTTCCTCTGGTCTACCCAGTGACCGACCAATCTTTCTACACCGCCACTATCGTGTCCTTCAGTTTCGGTTGCAAATATTGAGAAACACATTATTCATTATCAACACATTGTCTATGAGCAGCTTAAGAGTTTGTATCTTGTTAATGTCAACTTCATCCGGGATGTATAGTTTCGGGAGCATCTGGCAAAATATTCTTTTATCCTCCTCTACTCACAAAAGGGCTGCGGTAAGGATTGAGACTTTTGAGGAACAAGGTGAGAGCACAAACTTGGCATTTTGTTAGTCAACAATGCCTGAATAATATCATTGGCCATGTTGAATTGAACCAAAGGATCACCAGTTTTACCAGTGTCGCCAGGCAGACTTGCAGTCAGCCAAATGTGGTAGAGAGTGTGAAGATACTAGACCTGGTTCCCTGTACAAATGTACTGGAACCCTTGATACATTGCCCCATCTACTATCCTTGGTGTGCTCTTCCCCTTAGAACCAGCACTGGATGTGCAATGGATGTTGCATAGACAATGACACCAATGTCATTCAGACGGTGGACGAGATGACCGGTGTGAGGTCGGTGAACATGGTAGGCATGGTACACTGCCTCATAGCCCCTCCAAACGACTGCATTGGCCTCACACAAACATATTATTCATTCCCTGGGACAACGAGATCATCTGTCTCCTCACCAACAACCCCTCTCTTCAATGAGACCGCTTGTCTCTACACCAATACTGTTCGTCTCTACAGCAAGACCGCTTGTCTCTACACCGAGACTGCTCATCTCTACACCGATACTGCTCGTTTCTCCCTCAGGAACAGCAAGACCGCTCATCTCTAACGAGACTGCTCATTTCTCCCCCAGGAACATGAGACCACCGATCTCCCCCCCACAGCATATTGAACCATTGCTCTCCTGGCCCTCCACAATGCCTAGGAATAATAGTCCAAAGAGAGGAGAGAAGCACCTTCCCAATCACACAATGAAGACAAGGCAATGTAGCTCAGAAGAGACGACCTGTCCTGACGAGATGCCCTGTCTCCTCATCCCAAAATGGAACATGGAGCATGTGGAACATGTTTCAGGGTGCTGTGTAGGCCGGAGCTTGTTGCTGTGCAGGCCGGAGCTTACCCAGGACCATTAGAAACAGTATAAATACACCACCAACCCAGACCCAGATAAAAATTGATATCAAGAGCCGATATCAACTTGAGGTGGATCACTGAGCTCAATTTGGTGTCACATTGTTCTCGCTCAGATCTCTATCCATGGATATCAAATTGAGATACCTTTCGGGACCACATAGGTCTGAATCTCGATGCCCTCTTGAGGTTGGCTCATGAGCTCAGTTTGAGTGACCGAAGAGCTCCGAGTTTTCGGCCGAAAGGTGAAGCGATGACGTGTTTGCTATAACCCTGAGCAAGTTTTGCAGCAGAGCGTCATCATGGAAGCTCCCGCTAAACACTTACATGCAGCGTGTCTCTTCTCTTCCTCCAACTCCTCGATCTCAGCGCAAGACCAAATCCTCAAAGTCCGCGTATATACATGCATGTAAAATTGAGTATCCACTATACAATCTATTATCCTACCCTTCGTCGTTTCCGTGCTCTTTGTGTCATGCTTCTCGTTCGGCGCCCAAGGACGACAACAGATTCCTCGTCCTCACTCTCGCTCGACTCTTCCTCGTCGCTACTGTCGGAAACATCGTGTCTCGGCTCCGAGTCTGGCTCTTCTGGGACGTCCTCATCTGGAAGTGGAGCACCTCGAGCTTCGGCTTCTTCGGCCTCTTTTGCGTTGTGCTCTGCCTCTGCCGCTTGTTGCTCTGCCTCCAAAGCTGCTCTCACGGCCTCCTCCGCAAGTTTCCTCTTTGCCGCTGCCGTTTCTCGACGGCGTGTGCTGGCTTTTTGACGATTTGATTGACGCGTGGCTTGGGCATCGTGGGCTGCCTCCTTGTGAAACTTCGAGCTGCCCCTGTAGTACCATTATAATGTGCCCTGGATTTTCCAGCAGTGCACATTAATATGTGCACTTTGCATCTCCTGGCCTGGTGCACATTGTAATGTGCACCCTTCCCCTGCCATTCCCGGCATGCTACTGCCAGTTCCGGCATCAATGGCATGAGGTATCCTTATTTGTACCTGCTTATACACCTTCTGCATTGGGCTACAAATTGATTGACAGCACCTGCCTGTCAATCAACACTATAACAACAATTGATGGAAAGTTCCCAGGCATGTACATCAACTTTGCCATCATTTATCGCCGGCTCTGGGAATTTATTTTGTGTTTTGCGCAATAACTAGGGGGTCTCTTGCAAAACTGTAAATACAGCCAAATAGCCCTCGGCCGGCTCTACAACTTTGATTTTGAGACCATTTTTAGCCAACTGCCATTTTTGGTCACTACGCTTTTGGCCCAAAAAGGAAATTACAGTGTTTTCTGTCTCCCTAGCTCAATTCTTAACCATTTTGGATGATCTAACCACATAGACCTATAGATCTGTGGTCATCCAAGCCACCTGGGACACAGTAGAGCCTATTAGAGAACAATAATAGGGTGAAAATAGCGAAAATCCTTAAATTACATTCTGATCATGATATCTTGGGTATATACCCTTGTAAATGACTCATGGATACACAACATTGTTTCTTTGGGCTGCAAAGACATTCCTCAGATAGGTGATCAGATGCTAATAATTAAAAACATCGCATTTTGGCTATACAAAGAAAATCTATTTTGACCTTACTATGCACTCCTCCATCATGTAAGGCCTTCCCAAACACATCATTTGGATGTTTTCTCATGTATATGGAATAGAAAAGTAAGTAATGCACACCTGGAATGGGGAACACTCCATAGTGCAGGGTGATCTTCTTGGATGTACTTGTTCACTATGTTCTGGCTGCCATAGGGCCAAGCCTACTGTTAAAACACTTAATACTAGTCTAAATAAGCCTTAAGAACGGTTTTGGGCCAGAAATTGTCACAATATTTGATAGTAAACTTCAACAGTGTGATTTGACACTTTTTGCTTGTTTCATGAATAGTGCATTATGTAGGCCAGATAGTGCAGAATAAACATCAGAAATGGAATCAGACAGTCAAAATACACCAGATTATTCTTTACCTCAAGTGATTTGGTTAGGTTTTGGTTGAATGCTGCTTCCGAGCATATAGGTTCAAGAGCAAGTTTTCACACTATATGCTCACCTTAGCTCAAAACACCATCTGGTCAAAAATTGACCAAAATGCTTCAAATAAAGCCTAATCTGGTGTATTTTGACTGTCTGATTTCATCTGTGGTGTTTATTTTGCCCTATCTGGTCTCCATAGTGCCCTATTCATGAAATGAGCAAAAGGTGACAATAGACACTCTTGGAGTTTCCCTCACTGTATGGGCGCTCTTTTTGATTCAGAACTGTTTATGTAGCTCAGTTAGACTGGAAATGGTCTTCAGAACATTGTTTATGACCCTGTGGCATCCAGAACATGGTGAACAAGCACCCACAAGAAGGTCACCCTGTACCATGGAGTGTTCCCCGTTCCAGGTGTGCATTACTTACTTTTCTATTCCATATACATGAGAAACATCCAAATGATGTGTTTGGGAAGGCCTTACATGATGGAGGAGTGCATAGTAAGGTCAAAATAGATTTTCTTTGTATAGCCAAAATGCGATGTTTTTAATTATTAGCATCTGATCACCTATCTGAGGAATGTCTTTGCAGCCCAAAGAAACAATGTTGTGTATCCATGAGTCATTTACAAGGGTATATACCCAAGATATCATGATCAGAATGTAATTTAAGGATTTTTCGCTATTTTCACCCTATTATTGTTCTCTAATAGGCTCTACTGTGTCCCAGGTGGCTTGGATGACCACAGATCTATAGGTCTATGTGGTTAGATCATCCAAAATGGTTAAGAATTGAGCTAGGGAGACAGAAAACACTGTAATTTCCTTTTTGGGCCAAAAGCGTAGTGACCAAAAATGGCAGTTGGCTAAAAATGGTCTCAAAATCAAAGTTGTAGAGCCGGCCGAGGGCTATTTGGCTGTATTTACAGTTTTGCAAGAGACCCCCTAGTTATTGCGCAAAACACAAAATAAATTCCCAGAGCCGGCGATAAATGATGGCAAAGTTGATGTACATGCCTGGGAACTTTCCATCAATTGTTGTTATAGTGTTGATTGACAGGCAGGTGCTGTCAATCAATTTGTAGCCCAATGCAGAAGGTGTATAAGCAGGTACAAATAAGGATACCTCATGCCATTGATGCCGGAACTGGCAGTAGCATGCCGGGAATGGCAGGGGAAGGGTGCACATTACAATGTGCACCAGGCCAGGAGATGCAAAGTGCACATATTAATGTGCACTGCTGGAAAATCCAGGGCACATTATAATGTACCTACAAGGTCTGGTGAAACTTCTCGCGATCCGGAAATAACGGCTTGATATCTGTCAGTCCTCGTCCCAGGATCCGTCAAAGGCGAACGAAGGGATGGAGGCCCGCCATATTAAGCAAGAAATGATCGTCGTCGGTATGCTTGATGAGTGACATATCTCGACTGGTCTCCTCCCGCTCCTGGCGCTCTTTGCCCACAACAGCTGGCTGGCATTCACCTCGTCGACAGTCATGCTGCGCTGAAATGACAAACTGTATTGCTTTTGGTTCAAGGACCAGGAATGATTGGGCTTGCTTGGCTACGATCTCGTTTCCCGATGGCCGTCGCAGGACAGGCATCTTGAAGATGGCGTGACGCTCAGATCCACAGATGAATTGCTCAAGCGTCACGAACACTTGCTCTTCCCCGATGAGAAGCTCTGCAATCCGCCCAAAAACGGTTGTGTTGTTGTGCTGGGCCACGATCCAAGCCCTCGCGGTAACTCTGTCGCCACTCTGAGCGATCATGTACTGACCCTTCTTCCACAGGCTGTCTTCGTTCGGCATCTCGCCGCGCTCAGATGCCCAGTGCTGAGTGGCCTTCGATGTTCGCCACTGAAGCGGTGCGATTCGTTGTGCCGATGGTTTCATGTAAGCGGGTGGATTCGCTTTGGGCTGGACCCAGCCCAGGTGGCGCTGGACAACCCGATCCGATTGCAGGAGCTCCTTCACTGCGTCACCAGCCTGGATCCATCTGCTGGACTCCTTGCCCAGCCAGTATCCACCGGACAGGAGATGCTTTACGCGATCCATCCCCGCAAATTTGCGTGCAATATCGCGACTCGGGGCCTGGTGGTTGCTGTACACTGACGAGAGTCGGAATACAGCATTGAAGCCTTCGTATATCTCTGTCGAGAACCTAATTGCAGGTCCAAAACGACGGATATCCCTCGGTATGTGCACTAGCAGATGAAGCTTGAGTTTGACCAGTATGCGCAGTGGGTCGACAGCGTCAAAAGCATCGAGGAGATTGGCGATGGCAACAGTGAGTTGATCAAGATAGATCTCCATGTCGTCGATCTCAGGAATCCACAGAAGAGCTCCGAGCTCACCGGTGGCAAGGATAAGGGCAAATTCCTCGTCCGTGGATATACCATGTACGTGAAAGGCCAAGATCTGCATGAGCGTCTTGAAGTGTTTACCGATCAGGTTGTTTTTGTATTGCATCATGTAGCCGGCTCGCAAGGGAGGCACCGTCAGGCCGCTGAGATCGGTGGACTGCAAGCGGATTGCGAGTAAGCACCGATCTTCATCCGTCCAATGCTTCGTGTTCATGTGATGCCAGATGTATTTCATGACGCCGAGGAGAATCGTGTGAAGCAGCTCCACAGGTGTGTCCTGTGAAGGATCGAGCCCGACGATGTCCAGCAGCGGGTTCATCTTGTCACCTGGCTGTGCGGCAAGCCAAGCCTCCAGGTTGGTGGCCACCTCATCTTTCGAGAGATGTGGGTGCGTCACCTTCATCTCCTTTGCCCGAGCGAGGAGGATTCCGATCCAATGCTGTGTGATCTTGTCCTTCGTCCCCGTTGTTCGCTGAGATTCTTCAACCGCTTTCAGATCTCCCATCCGCGCCGCCTTCAGCTGCTTCTGGAGCGTCTCTCGAATTTCTTCGGCACTCCGCATAACTCCCTCAAGATGGGCAGCATGGTAAACCTGGTCAGTCTCCTTTTCCATCTTCGTCCCTCCCCATTTACACTTCCGGCACGGAAAATTGGCATTGCTCCCCATGTGCGAACATTCCTCGGACTGCTGAGGGTTGTCTGCTGGCAGGCCCGGCGCTCGAACGATGATCGCTGCCTTTCGTCGCGTCGCAGCATTGAAGCATTTGACAGGTTTTTTTTCTGTTGCTTTGATATCGTTGCGGAAGGCTGCAAACTGCTCAGCAGAGGACGCGTGTGGGGAACTGCACACAAAATGAACGTGGAACTCCTTCTGGAGCAGACGCCCAGGGAGGCAGCCGTTTCCTGTGGACATATTCATGTGCTTGTTGTATTGTTTTGAGCGGTTCCCGGAAACATCGTCCGCCCACGGAGACACCATGATCACGAAGAGATCCTCGTCATCGTCAACGAGTTTACGCATGGCGTTCGGCATGGCTGGCACCTTGTCACGGTTACTCCAGGTGAGAGTTTGTCCATACTGGGCCTGAATGTCCAAGTAATCAAGATCCAGCGCGTCCGTGGAGAACTCATCCTCGCTTTCAAGCAGTTCCCAACAGCCGTTGGCAGTCCGTGAGACGTGCGAGGCGATACAATGGACCACACCATCTCGCAGGAGCCAGAGCTGTGGCATAATGAATTGGCCATCTGCGAGCCTTGCAACCTCCTGGATCCAGAAGTGCTTGAAGCCCTTTGAGAACATTGGTGTGAGTTGGGACGGGTCATATTCTGTCCACCGTTCCGCCTGAAATGTCTCGGATATCGGGCCTGCAGTCACCTCAGG
This sequence comes from Mycena olivaceomarginata, assembly GCA_029378375.1. Lineage (NCBI taxonomy): Eukaryota > Fungi > Basidiomycota > Agaricomycetes > Agaricales > Mycenaceae > Mycena > Mycena olivaceomarginata. The sequence goes on along the minus strand of JARKIC010001792.1, from coordinate 15,100 downwards.
ATAGAATCGCATATGTGGCGCAACCAATGGGTTGGCCATGTCGCGGGCAAGTGTTTGCGAGATGCGATTCATGTGGAAAATGTTCCCCAGGTGCGACGTAAACTTTTGTGGCTCGTTCCCATATTCTCCCTGCATCTGTTTCTGAACTCGACGAAATGTTTTCAGCGACGGAACATCCCCTACGCCAACTTGCTTGAGAAGATTGAGAATGAGGGCAATCTGGTCGTTGGTAAAGCGACATCGGGGAAGATTGTCGAGGACATCGAGCAGCATAATCTGTACACTGTGGTTAGCAACGTTGGAAGAAGTATTTTCCGAATGACTCATGAGTTTGTTAGGATATGGAAAATACTTCGAGTCGGCAAGGAGGGAGAAGTCAAAACATTTGGGCTCGTCCTCGTCATCTTGTGCACCAACGGGCAGATCATCGGCTACGAACGGGTGGTCGACACCATCATTGGTGAGCCTGCTTTCAATATCGTCTTGAAGAAGCCGCTCAAATTGGATTGCAATCTGAGACCGCACATCGTCCGCGGTGATGGTTGGTTGGGCCTCTTCCCCGAGCTGCTGGATCAGCTCCAAGTCAGACATGAGTCGTGTAGGTGGATCATCCATCATGATATCTGAGTCTGGTTCAAACATCGCGGGACAGGGCGACACGGAAATGGGCCCAGGATCTGCCAACTGGAGCCCTTCGGCATCATAAGCAGACAATTGGTCAAGCTCTTCCTGGCGCCGCTCCCGCCTTTTGAGCTCGTCGTTCCATGCACCAAGATGGTGTTCGGTTTTCAGGTGAGAATGGAGATTTCTTGACAATATGGGCCGCCCCGTTCCCGCTTTGTTTGTGGCAGCGCAGAGTGTGCATATAACAGACTGGTTATTTGCAGAATATTGCAGAAATGGACGGAGCTCTGTGTTCAGTGTCAACCTTGCGGTCATTCTCATTTAATGCAAGGCCTGACCTTCAGGTGGCACCCATTTTGCGGGAGGCATGGGTGGTGGCGCAGTGAATGGATCACGCAGAGACGTGACCGTGTTATTTGGTGCGATTGTGTTTTCATCCAAGTGGCATCTCTCTCTTTCCTTCCACCACCACCTTCTCATGTCATCCACCCGAGACATTCTTGCCCGAGCCAAGGCTCGTCAAACGGTGATAAGCAGGCTATCTGGCCTTGCCTGGAATCTCGCTAATGTTGGGATTCCTGTGCATTACCAAGTTAGATGTACATCTCCAGGATTAACATGAGTCCCGAATGGTTAATCAGGCACATCCTGCATGAGGGTTTAATCAGCCCGCCCGAGAGCACATTAATCAGAACCTCCCATACTGATTAAGGTTCGATTCAACGGGTTTAATAATAGAGTCCTTATAATCACTTGATTAAGGCTCTGTGGGGCCAACAAATATCAGGGAACTTAAATATCCACTCTGAATAACCAGTGTCTATTGGCAGAGATAGAACTGTGGGCTTGACGCACCTTGTTGTGGTTGATTTGGCCTATTCTGGGGACGTGTCTGGACACATGATTAATCACCGATCAATGTTGCTATCCCAATATGGGTTCTTGACTCGGGCAAGGCTTCATTGGTGTATATCTCAACAACTACTGGGCAGTTCGGGGAGTTTAGGGTATCTACAGAAAGCTGATACCCAACGCTCCTTGAATCTGAAGGTGTTAATCAAGGGACTTTAACCATTAAACTGATTCAGCTCCGTTACCGTCCCAAATTGGGTTCTTGGCTTGATCAGGAATTGACGAGGTTATATCTTGGGAACCACTTGGCGGATTAGGGAGTTCTGGGTGTCTACAGAAATGGGAGACTCAGCGCTTTCTGAATCCAATGGCCCGAAGGGCAGGACAACACTATTTGGCTTGGAAGTTCAATCGAGTCAGACAACCGATCGGAAACAAGGAGTTAAATGGCAGATCTTTAGCTTACTCAGGTAGTGTAATTAGAGTAGTGTAAGCGTAAATGTACAGTATATAAGGAGGGCAGTTCTAGCATGGACACACTACTGCAGTGGTGGTGGCGCAGGTGCTAGATCCTAGTCTCATAAAGAGACTTGGATCTAGTGCTTGTAGCACTAACATTGGGTTGGCACAGGAGCTAGGTCCTGGTCTCAATTAAGAGACTTGGATCTAGGGCTTGTGTTACAACGCTTAGTCCGTGCTTGTGGTCCTGGACTGGTTCTATTAAGAGCTTTGCTTCGTTTGCACAATGTGATTAATATGTCTTGCCTTCGGTGGAAGTAAAACACATAATTTGGGATTGTGATTAAGATGTGTGAAGGGATTTGGGATTTGGATTGAGAACACGGCACCACTACAGCAGCCTTGGAAGGCTTATTACTTGGGATTATGGGATACGGTCGAAAGGGACCTTAAACAATCAGCAGCCTTGGAAGGCTTATATTTGGGATTGGTTTTGGATTGGTGTAGGATTGACGCACTCGGTTGGCTATGCCAAGAGAGGGTCTTAATCCCACCACAACAGTCTTGCATGTCCTTAGTCAAGTGCTCTTGTTCGGAGTGCTTGATTAAGGGCTTCAACCAGTCGAACTGATGTATCTGTGTCCCTTTTCTACTCCTTCACAGTTTTGTGAAGAAGTCTAAAATGTATGAATACTCGTTGGCACATCTAAGCTTGTGCAACCAGGGGGAACAAGGATGTGGATTTCGGTTAGTGGTTGTGGCTTGTACTGCTGCATTCCACTCGTCGGTCCATGTTATCAGCAGTACTCCAGCTTTAGACGGACCGAGGCAAAGCCTTTCAACAGCTGCTAACCAGACCGCAGCTCAACAGCTGAATCGAGGCTCGTCGCCCTTCACTTCGCGTGGTGGCACCCCCTCGGATGGTCCCATTCATAACGACGAGGATCAATCCGCAAGCTCAAGCCCAAATGTGAGACTTGGACCGCCGCTGCCTGCTTTTTTCCCAGGTGGCATCGTGGCACGAACAAACACCGTGCAGCTCAAGACTGCTGGGGAGCGTGCACTGAAGCGCTTCAAGGTCAACGACGAGACAGCAGCTGAATACCGACGGTATCTGGAGGTGTGTCTGCTTCTTAACATCCCTTCGTCGCCACAGTTTATATGATTGATTCTTTCATACAAGACTGCAAATGTGGAAGAGCGCGAGGCTCTTTCAACATTATATCTTCTCAGTGTCAACGAAAAACTTGAAGCATCTGCGGCCAATCAGACCGCGACCTGGGAAGTGTCCGCGACTCTCAAGGTACCTTCCTCTGCCTAATCCCGACTCCAGCTTTGACCACTCTTTAGAAATGTATTCGCAAATATGCCTGGGCGCTTCTCTTGCTCCCGACAATACACTACTATGCAGGTACCGTGGAAGACGCGATAATTGTGAGCTTTTCCTGGAACTGGATTTCTTATATCGGTCCTGAAAGATTTATACAGGTGGCAATGACTTCCAGCAATGTCCCCGACGTTCCCGATGCTGACGGCCCCGAGCATGCTGTCTTCCTCGGTAGAGTCGGCCACGAAGTAACCAATGGTCGATACGCCATGAAGAAGAGGGTGAGTTCGGTGCCTTATTTGATCAACCTTGTTCCCGATCCGACGTATACAGATCATTGCGTCGCTCACCGACAAGGAGCTGGAGAACATCGCCAAGCTTGCTGAAGACCTTCTTCACTACACAGATGGGAAAGTCCGGCCAACCCTCGGACTCTACATGCGGCTCGCCTTCATTGTAAGTTTTCCTTACTTTCTAATTGCTCTGCCATTGTGACTCAATCGACGCTTCAGCGCAGCCACCTGGCTCGGAAACACGGTGAGAAGGAATTCTGGTACAAAGTCGACGATGAGCTCGAGACCTTCCGGAAGGGAGGCCCCGGCATGCTTCTCTCGTACGTTTCATTTTCTTTGGTTTGAGCTTCCGCTGATGCCAGTTAACCTTTCAGATCGCTGGAGGTCATATACGACGATGATATCGAAGAGCATGGAAAACCGGAAGACGCTCGCATCCCTCTCGGCGACCAGGTTCACAGCGGTGATCCAAAATGGCTCCAACGTATCAACACAGAAGCGAGCAAGATCAAGCGAGCTGTGAAGAAACAGGGAAAGAAGCGCAAGCGTGTAATCAGCGATACCGGCGCCGAGGACGAGCAGGAGCCCGAACAGCAGCGTGGTGATGAGGCGCCAACGGGCACCAACGGTGATGAGGTGCCAACGGGCACCAACAACGATGATGATTAGAACAGGCGCGAGCCAATTGGCAATGGGGCGCCGGGACGGGGACGGGGAGAAGGACGGGGTTAATTACAAACATTTGTAGCGCGAAATCTGATTTTTTCCCACTCTTTATTTGACACAATTTGAGAATAATCTTCCGTCCAATGAGTGTCTGTTCGATGGCAACAGGGATATTGGAATAGTGCCCAAATGTAGCTCAAACCGACGTCCACAACTGGCCTCAATTTGAGATCTGACATCAACTGAGACTAAATTGATTGTACAGTTGATCTCCTTTTGAGCCTCAACGTTGTCTCAAATTCATATCAGTGTCGTGTCTCATTTGGGTCCCGCGGGTGATATCGAACAGACGTCGAGTATTCCCGGTGGTGTACCCTGCAATGTTCGCTTTTTAGACAGTCAATCGACCCCCCCACTTCTATCCATCCAAGGGCTCCAGTTCTCTGAACATCTCTTCCCTGGCCCTATACTCCATCCCTATCATCTCCAGACCAGCTACACCAATCCCTCTTTCCTCCCAGAGGACGATTCATCTGGCTGCTGCACATATCCTCCAACCAGTCATAGCCAGACTCGCCTCACACTGGCCTCGTTTGGTATGGACAGTGATTTGGATGTGGTGGCTTCTCTCCAGACCTGTCTTCTACAGAGTGATGCTCGCAACAATGGTGATCCTAATCAAGGAAGCCTAGGTATGTGACACCGGGTCCAGTAAGGAGGGACCCTGCAAAGGAGGTGTGGGAGGTAAGATACTGACGAGTGGGTGAATGTGGTAGTGTGGCCTGTCTCTGGCTGTGAGGCAAGGGAGAAGGGTGCACGAGACAAGGTACAAGTTTGGGGGAAGGCTGGGAGTACCCCTTTAGATTGAGTGAGATTTGTACAATGAGAGTGAGTGGGGAAGGCACCCTGGAAAATACTGGCTACTCCTACTAAATACGCTCCCTTTTATACCTCCTCAATGACTTCCCATGTTTCCAGAGGTGCCATGCGGGTCACAGGTGTTTCCAGGGGCAGGAAACATCATGAGGTGTTTGGGGGTGCATATACAGCAGGTGACAAGGTGTCTCTGGTGAGGAGACCAATTGTCTGTGGTCAAGTATGTCACAAAAATCTCAAACTGAATACAATGGATCTTATTTGCTTATAAGCGGTTATAACCTGATAATCCTGGAGGTGGCTTATAGCATTTAGGTCTAGTTGATATATGCGCTTGTAAGCCATGCCACAGCTTGTATGCCATTCTGGAATTAAGGTGGCATTCATACCCTTACAACCGGTGATAAGCAGGCTATCTGGCCTTGCCTGGAATCTCACTAATGTTGATTCCTGTGCATTACCAAGTTAGATATACATCTCCAGGATTAACATGAGTCCCAAATGGTTAATCAGGCACATCCTGCATGAGGGCTTAATCAGCCCACCCGAGAGCACATTAATCAGAACCTCCCATACTGATTAAGGTTCGATTCAACAGGTTTAATAATAGAGTCCTTATAATTGCTTGATTAAGGCTCTGTGGGGCCAACAAATATCAGGGAACTTAAATATCCACTCTGAATAACCAGTGTCTATCAGCAGAGATAGAACTGTGGGATTAACCCACCTTGTTGTGGTTGATTTGGCCTATTCTGGAGACATGTCTGGACACCGATCAATGTTGCTACCCCAATATGGGTTCTTGACTCTTCATCAGTGTATATCTCAACAACTACTGGGTGGTTCGGGGAGACTAGTATCTACAGAAAGCTGATACCCAACACTCCTTGAATCTGAAGGTATTGATCAAGGGACTTTAACCATTAAACTGGTTCAGCTCCGTTACTGTCCCAATTTGGGTTCTTGGCTTGATCAGGAATTGACAAGGTTATATCTTGGGAACCACTTGGTGGATTAGGGAGTTCTGGGTGTCTACAGAAATGGGAGACTCAGTGATTTCTGGATCCAGTGGTCTGAAAGGCAGGACAACACTATTTGGCTTGGAAGTTCAGTCCAGTCAGACAACCGATCGGAAACAAGGAGTTAAATGGCATATCTTTAGCTTACTCAGGTAGTGTAATTAGAGTAATGTAAGTGTAAATGTACTGTATATAAGGAGGGCAGTTCTAGCATGGACGGACTACTGAGAAGTGGGGTGGCACAGGCACTGGGTCTCGGTCTCAATTAAAGAGACCTGGATCCAGGGTTTGTGTTACTACACCCAGAGTAGCACAGGTGCTAGGTTTCAGTCTCAATTAAGGCAGTTGGATCTAGGGTTTGTGTTACAACAGCTAGTCCACACTTGTGATCCTGGACTGGTTCTATTAAGAGCTTTGCTTCGTTTTGCACAATGTGATTAATATGTCTTGCCTTTGGTGGAAGTAAAACATATAATTTGGGATCGTGATTAAGATATGAAGGGATTTGGGATTTGGATTGAGAACACGGCACCACTACAGCAGTCTTGGAAGGCTTATTATTTAGGATTATGGAACGGTTTGAAAGGGACCTTGAATGATCAGCAGCCTTAGAAGGCTTATATTTGGGATTAGTGTTGAATTGATGCACTCGATTGGCTATACCAAGAGAATAGGGAGTTTGTGCAGATCCACCCGGGTGGCTACCGAGGCATGTGGAGCAGGGTGGCTCCAGCTCCAGGTGGCTTTTCTAGGTGGCTTGTCCCATTGTAACCCTGTGTTCCTTTCAATTGTTTTCTTCCTCAATGCTGTTGTCCTTAGCCCCCTTATCATCATTGCCATCTCCTTCTCCTCTGGAGGGCAGGAGATGCTGAATTCTCCTTCTCCAGGCTTATATATGTGTGCCTGTTCTTGCCTGTTCTTGCCTGACAAGCATTTTTGCATCTCTTTCACCAAAGGATATGAACTCTATTCACACCAACAGAACCAACAGTGATGTCATTTGAAAAGCCACCTGGCTGAAATGGAGCCACCCTGCTCCACATGCCTCGGAAGCCACTTAGGTTGCTACAGGTGGCTATCACAAACTCTCTTAATACCACCACAACAGTCTTGCATGCCATTAGTCAAGGGCTCTTGTTCAGAGTGCTTGATTAAGGGCTTCAACCAGTCAAACTGATGTATCTGTGTCCCTTTTCTACTCCTTCACAATTATGTGAAGAAGTCTAAAATGCATGAATACTTATCGACACATCTAAGCTTGTGCAACCGGGGGAACAAGGATGTAGATTTGGTTAGTGGTTGTAGCTTATACTACTGCATTCCACTCATCAGTCCATGTCATCAGTAGTACTCCAGCTATAGACACCGAGCTCACCTTTCACCAGTGCAGGTGGGGGGATTATATTGGTAGTATCAGTAGAAGCTAAATCAGGGCACACAATAAAAGGGAAAAACATGCATTGATGAAGTACTAAATGCTACACCCCAGGCTGCCGATTCCTGAACAACAACAATACCCCTAACTGGACTATCAGTAGAATTTGCGAGCTTGCATCCTACAGCTGATTATCAGCAACAGCCTCTGGGTCAGCTAAACAGCGAGTAACCCGGCAAGAACCCCAACCAGGAGAAACCAGATAGACACTAGTAGCTCGTGTGTTCCCCAAGCAGTAGGACCAACCGTACAGTGTCCTCTCCAGGAGGCCGTATGTCGTAGGTCAGGATGCGAGGCGGAACCCGGAACAAGTCAAAGAGGGTGTGATATCCACTCAGGTATAAAACCTGGGGTGTGGATGCAACCCATAATATGATGTAGAAAAAGCAGGGCAGGGTGGAGACAATGCCTATGTCAAGCCAGGGTAGAAGCCTGAGATTAGACGAGGTAGAATCTACTGTACATGGAGATTCTACCGAGCTTATATAGGCTTCTAAAAAAATTAAAGTGATTGTGGTCAATCGCGATCAGTTCCTGTACCGCAGCATTAAGGAGTGTTAATGCTGATACTCCTGGACTCCTCTGTGTCTGTTTCCGTAGTGTCAGAGGACTTAGGAGACCCGACGTTCAGGTTTCCTAATCCTTAATGTCATCGTATCCAGTGGTTCAAACCCCAATCGGTTTGCAACCAGTCATGTACCTTGTGTACGCTTCTGTGTCAGCCATGGCGTGTCCAGGGACTAGGATCCGTCTGTATGGGATGTCTTCCATATCCTGTGGTGCAGACTACCCCGAGTCTGTGGCTTTAGAATCTGTGGCCGAGTTTCAACCGTGAGAAGGTCACGTGGTGGCGTCATGAGAGTCCCATGCTGCTAAGACACGTCTGTATCCCATATGGACGCATTGTGCAAAAAAGTAGAACCCGGGCAATTCATGACACCGATAGGGACAACCATGTGCAATTTGAAAGGCAGCTCCTGCTGAAGCCCAGATCTTGGCACTGATAGGGCATGTACGAAACCACGCATGAAAACACCCATTTTTATTTCATTTTGAACCTATTAGTGGGCAGAAGTGAGGCATTAGATTATGAGTGTACACCCTCCCTGGGGTGGTAGGCTACACTATTGATGGCCGAAAGTGAGTGTAATAAATCAACTATGAAGGATTGAGTAGAGTTGACAAGGCAGCCCAAAAGGCTGTTACGGCCTGACTATGATATTCTACACTGAGCTATAGACAGTGGTGGTAAACCATTGTCTTATGTGCTGGAGGTGAAACATCAGGGAACTACTCGGAATTATTGACTTGCTGCTTCAACGGCCTCTGAATAGTCTGGTGACTATTAAAGAAAGATACACAAAGTCAGAATTGGTACAACCACATTAGGGCCGGCTGAGATATTGCGCTGCTGGATATAGGTTAGGATATCGTGCCACTTGATATTTAAGGTGGAAGTCCAACTGATTAGATGGTGATGAAGACATGGTACTGAGTTAACCATCACTATTGTTACTTGGGCAGATCTGACCATTAGAAAGATGTGATCCTCGCATCAAGGAAGACTGATATGATTGATGAGGATTGACACTACAGTATTGCGCTGCACAATATTTCGCTGGCCACTATACTAGTTCGGACATTGTCACACCACTAGATATTTTCAAGCCGCTTTATATTTACTACGAGTTCCACTGAGCTTGTGAAGTGTGGGACTGATTCAGAAGTTGAATAGGACTTGACCAGAACTGACTTGACCAGCCAGAAAGATGGAAACCAAGACAACTAAGATTGATGTGCTCAGGACCTATATAAGAAACACACAAATAACCCTGCTTGACTCATGGTCAGTGTAGAAACAGTTGTAAGACTGTTAGAAATAACCAACAAACAAATCAAACAGCAATATCTGCACATTTCTGAGAATTGATGTGCTCAGTACCTATATAATAAACACGCAAATAACCCTGCTTGACTCGTGGTCAGTGTAGAACCAGTTCTGAGACTGTTAGAAATAACCAACAAACAAATCAAACAGCAATATCTGCACGTTTCTGAGATCCCAACGAGTTACAGCCCCTAGTACAGGGCCTTGTAAAGGTTGTAGGGAGAGGTTTCGTATCTCGGAGAGATAAAGAGCAAGATGCATGTAACATGTTTCTAGACACAGTGGAAACATAGCTTCCAAGCAAGAGGTAGATTTATAGCTTCACAGTGTGTGTGTGTGTGTATCCAAGCAACAGAGAAACAAGTTTAAAGTAGTGGTACTCGGCAATGCACCGCAGATTTCAAACTCCGACGATGGCACACAGAGTGGTCACTCAACAGAACTCTTGCTACAGGCACTTTGAAGACGGCTTTGTATGGAGAAATATGCTGGCATGGTCCCTAGATATAGTTCTGTTTTGGCAGATCTGCAATTACTGTCTTGTCCCTGCCTGAAATGAATATTTGCAAACTTAGAATGCCCAATAGCACTCGATGCAGAGCTTCTATTCCCAATCCGCCAAAACAGGATTTTTCGCAATCATTTATCACACATTTCATACTGCCAACATTTTCCGATCAGTGGTACAACGATGGAGTTCTGTTTTGCAGGGCGATGAAAGCAAAAGACCGTAAATAGGGGCGGAACACAGCTAATTTCCAAATGCGGTAATACCATCTTTTCCATCACCGAATTTTGGCAGCATTGCCGAGCACCAAAAGTAGTCATAGGCTCAAGTAAGGCCCCTAGTTTATAGGCCAAGCACGTTCACAGAGTTTTTCCTAAAAGGTACTGTCTAAGCCCTGTACAGCAGTCACATTTCCAGAGTTTTCTCATGATGGTACTTTCTGAAACCCGCTCTGCAACAATAATGTTTCTTTCAACTGAGTCCCTTTAACAGAGTCCAACAGAGTCACAAGCTTTCCAGACCAAGGTCCAAGTGTGTATCCAGAATAATATATGATTCAGAGACAAATAAGATTTCAACTAATAATGCTACTCTATAAGAGTGCGTTCGCTGAGGATCCCAGATCAACCCAATGCGCAAGCGTTTAGCCTACTAGTTCGGGGGAAGATGCTGTGTCCATCGTAGAAACACCTTCTGATACTTATACAGATGCCAAGACACAATTACAAAGCCCAAAACACAATCCCAGTGAGTCAATTGTCCATTTATCCGTCTCCTTAACCATGCTTCCATCAGTTGTCTTTCTGAGCATCGCCTCCCATTGTTTCCCAAGTGCAAGCATGCCATGTTCCCTTGCCAATTACACTGAAACGGTGCACTTCTTATATGACTAGGAATAGCTAATTGATAGGGACTGCGAACAACACCCAAAACAACCAGCCACAACCAATCTACCTCCAAAAATCCAAGTGCTTCTCTTTGTGAGTTCGGGTCCGGGCTGTAGTATGTGACCAGCAGGTTTGAACAAACACAAGTTTGCCTATAGGCTTCTTACACCACACTCTACAATGTACTAGCAATATGCAACCACCAACAACAACAGTGATAGGAACCTAGGAATGGTCCGGGGTGTGTTTATATGGGGTGGATACAAGATGGCTGGACCACTAGGTCGAGAACATCAGGGCAGAGGTTTGTAGGTTTGTAAAAATCCTCGCCTTAGGCAACCTAAGGACTACTGAGGCTAACTCCAAATGACTTCAAGTCTCAAATGGCAAGACTCTCCTTGACTGCTGACCTATTCCTTAACCAAGAACAGGAACCTTTCCGCTTTTATTGGCACTAGCTCACTATAAGTGTCCAACTAGTAACCCAACACACTACAACAGAGCTTCCATCTATATCGGGGTGAAGGCGAAGTAACTGACAAGTTATAGCCAAACTAGAGGTGGGGGCACCTAGTCCATCTTCTTCTTAGTGGGCTCAAGTCAACACACAATCCACCTAGCAAGCAATCCAACACACTATGGCAGAGCTTCCGTCTTGTTGGGATGAAGGCAAAGTCACTAGTGCAAACTGCAGCTGGTTCTCAAAGAGAAACACCCATATTTTATATGTGGAGGTCTAGGACCAACAACATGAAATCCTCAACTTAACCACTTGATGTTCCAGAGTCAACAGTTTACTGATTCCAATATAAAGACTACTACAAGTGAAGTTCAATGTCAACCTCCACTAGCAGCCTGAGACCACCAGCACCAGCTTCGTCCAAAGTCTGGGGCGTAATGTTCTTAGACCCTAGTCTGCCCTGCGCTCCCTTTTATACTACTAGGTTCAAGATATATGTGAAAAGAGAGCTGAATAATACAATAAGCAATATTAGATGATGAGAAATAAGTCAGCCAATGAGGCGACTGCTGTTTGGGTTTGGGACTGGTTTGGTATATGCCAGGTCAGCCTCGCTGACCAGCTAGTGTTCAACCGTGGGTATATCACTTGATCCTCAGCCCTCTGTCTATGCCGAGAATCACTTCTGGGACAACCAGCGATGTAGCCGGTGCCCTAGGTCATCTCTACTCTGTCAAAGTGACGATCTATCACACCTAGACGACACAGTGTTGCAACCGACATCAAAGGGTCATAGCTTGTTGGTCAGGACTTCGATCAGACCTCTGGTCATCAGTACAGTCTGTATGATCGTCCCTAGCTCCGTTCCAATAGCCTGCTTGCTATTCTGTTCACCCTAGCTGCCCAGATCGGGCACTAGCCACTAGCCTCGTGTCACATCTACATGTATATTGTGGTATGTCTTTGTCAAAGCCCTAGCTGGTTGCTAGTCAGATTGTTCCGCCTATTGCCGTCTTGGTCTCTTATCTAGATATTAGATAGTACAGCCAGGGCCCGCACCGAGCTTCCTAGCTCAAGATGTGGTCCACTAGTTACACCTCCATTGTAGATATCTGTCTGCTAGACTATTGCCAGCTCCTTCGCAAGTCACGTCTGGACTACTAGAGTCTCCTAGGGCATGTCTCATGAATGTTTAGGCAGTGGTTTAATCCCTGGTCGTTTATAAACTCAACTAGCAGCTAGCACGTCACATTAGGGTAGCCTTTTGCTACAGTCAGCTGACTCTCCTTTATATCACCTAACAAGTGGTCTGCATACTAGCTAGGATGCTAGTAACAGTAAAAGTGCTAGTTGCTACCCGTTGTATAATTACTGGTCATAGGAAATCGCAAAATTAGCCCTAGATGCCGCGCATTTATGTTATGCCATTTCAACACAGTAGGAACCTGTCAGCAGCACCCCTGTATTGGAGAGCCATCCGATGCAAAATGCATTGAAAAAAAAAAAAACAGGCTGCACCCTAAGTTCCGCAAACTGCTATAACATCTAATGATGATCTTCTCAAGAACTTATTGAATATTTGAACATACCAGTATTACTAGTGAGCAGAAAATTAAAGTTCCTGCACTTTGAATACTCCCACTTGTATGAAAGTAAAGCTATGAACAGTTTGTGCACAGTGGGCATTGTGTTCAACAGCACATTCCAAAGGCTCCTGCAGTTTCTTGAATCCTCCAGGTCCCCATCCTTTAGAGCATTCTTTAAATTGTATCATTGTCCAAATTCCTATACTTGGAATACTGTGAGACCAATATTTGTTTTCTAACCTATAAGTTTATCACAGTGAAATTGCATCAGTGAAATGAAGATCTCAATGATCCTCCCAGGACTCATTTGAATATACCAGTGTTATTAAGTGGAGAGCAAAAAAGTTCTTGTCTGTGTTGTAAGTTGGTTGCAAAAAGTCTAAGTCCAAAATGTTAATTAGTACCTGGTTTATACCAGGCTGGTAGGCGGTTTGCAATGGTTGCATGGCCTAGTGGTTATGGTGCTTTCTCTCCGCTTTCCTCAGTTTTGGAGAGGTCACTCATTCGAGTCCCATGGTTGGCATATTTTCACCTTTGAGCCTTGGTGAACACTGTTTTTGTTCATGTTCATGTTTATGTTTATGTTTGAACATGAACCGTAATTATCCATGATTAACAACCCTTGATTAAACAGAACCTCTGTACCTCACCAATGCCCCTGGCCTTCCCTGTCCCTTTTCATATGACTAAACAATCAAGGATCAAACCTGATTTTCCGTTGAGACACAGATTGTTTAATCAAACTTCATATAGATTCTTACGCATCCCAGCCCTCCATGGCCGGAAGCGTAACGGAAAGGCGATCAACGGTGAGATTGTGCAGAGCGAGCTGGGCGGCAGCGGGATGGGGAGAATGGTGTCGCGAGGACAGGAGTACGAGCTCCTTCAGATGTATAGCTGGTGCGTTAGTCGCAATGACTATGGGAGCGTCGGGATCCATCACCAGCCACCCGGAAAGATGAAGATGCTCCAAGGCGGGAAAAATACAAAGGAGCCACCATAGGTCCTCTGTGGTCAACAGCATACAAAACTTCATCTTGAGATGTGTAACCCCGATCCATGGTCTAACCGATCCTTCAATAGGTTCAAAGATGCTGCTGGAGATGATTACGGGAGGAATTTCGGGAGATCCGGAAATTCGAGTGCCACAGCTGACTGCATGACAAGGATGGTTGTGTAATGTCCAAGATGATTATTCCTGCGTAGGAGAGAGAGAAAGCGGCCAGCCACAACATTCAAATCTGTGATATACACACATCGAAACAGAAGGGATCGTATATGTGCTGTCCATGCTGAACAGATGAGGACCAAGCAGCCGAGTTCCTTTTTTACGACCTCGGGTGCCACGTTCCCAAATGTCCCTGTGATCTGGTCCAGGATGAGGAATTGAATCTCCAGAGGAATGGTCGGCAATTCCAGTGAGCTGCAAATACATTAGTAAAAGCTCACTGGAGGAGCGTGGCAGCCTACCGTGCCTGGGACATTGTTCGACGCTGGCGACAAGGTGGTGGTTTGCAAAGAACAGCATGGCGGTGACGGTCGTTACCACATTGTCAACTTGTCATCTACCATCAACCCATTTCCGAAATCAAGCAACTTGAAGCGGGCCGCTGTGCGCCTCTAGTAATCCAAGTGCTTGAAGGCAACAAACGCGAAAAGACGTGTTGAAGAACCCAACGATGGCCTCCCGAACAGCTTCAAGCTGTGGCCGAGCCCAGTTCACAGGGCCATGGGCCTCAACTGAAGCTGCGAAGACAAACAAGATCCTGTGACTTTTGTCGCCAAAGAAAGAGTCGGTCCGCGTCCTCAGTGCCACATCCAAGCTGCTAACTGACTTCGCACACAGATCGATGTAAGACCTGAAGCGTCATATTGCAGTGAGATTGACTTTAGTTCAGGCGATGGTCCTGATACGCCAAATGGCCTGCTTCTTAAATCGCTTGGCTTTTGGTTCGGCCTGCACCTATGCGGTCAATGTATGACCACGACATTCAACACGTTGAACTGTCTGGAATCCGTCTATACCTAAAACACCGCACATTTTGCGTGTTTCAGGAATAGTCGGATTACAGTATAGGCTTATTTCTAAGGACTGGTATACGGTCTCGGTATAGCCAGATGGGTTGTGATCACAGAGTAATGGGTACAAGGGGTAGGGAACTACCCTGCAGACTGACAGTGCTCACCTCGAAAGCTGTAGAGGAATGTGTAGCCCACAAA